>CAUYQG010229888.1:0-10056 GCA_963574415.1 Tarsius wallacei
CGGGCTTCCGGGGGCTGCTGTCAGGCCTCGCTCTCTTTGAGGCTTCCGATCCAGTGGGCTTCTTGTTTCCAGGGGGGACTGGACCAGGAATGGGGGCGGGAGGTGCCGTTCTGGGAGCTCTGGTGCCCAAGGCTAGAGGCACCACCGTGGTTGGTGGCTGAGCGACCCTGGGAGAGCCGGGAGTAGGGGCAGGAGAGAGGGATAAAACCCTGGGCTGGGGAGGTCTGTGAGTGCTGGTGTGGGAGGAGCCCGACTTACGGGCATGGCCGGTTGTCTTGGCCTCAGTCTGGGCTCCTGTGGGAATGGGCTTTATAGAGGAACCAGTGGTGGGAGGCAGGGGCCGGGCACTGGGCAGAGGGGGCCTGGGTGTTACGGAGGTCCTCCAGCTGGGCTTCTCTGTGGGATGGAAGACTTTGGCAGGAACTGGACGGGAAGTGGGTGGCACCGACTTCTGGGTAGTTGAGGCTAACTTCGTAAATGAAGGTGGAGCTATTTTCTGGGCAGGGTGGGGACTTTTGACGAGGGAAACTGAAGAAGGGGCTGAAGGCCTGGTAGGGAGGCTTTTGGGGATTCTGGTGGCTGTGATCTTCTGCGATGCTTGGGTGGCCGCAGGGTGAGGAGTCCTGGTGGAGCCAGCAGGAGATGCTGGGGGCACAGGGGGACGCGCGGTCCTGGAGGACAGCTTGGTGGATAGTGGCGGGGTCCAGGCTGGGTCCCCCACTGCGGTATGCAGGTGAGGGTGGGTGTGGCTAGTCCTTAGGGACTTGGTGGGTGTGGCGGCTGCCACAGTCCCCCTGGGCCTCCCGCCTGCTGGCCGTGACCCCAGGGATGGTATGGCAGTGGTCAAGTTCTCCAGGCCTGGCGGGGTGAGGTCGGTCTGGAAGGCAAAGGGTCTGCCAGAGTCTCGGGGGAAGAGGGGTCCCAGCGGGGGCCGATACATGTCGGCCTGTCCACACTGCTTTCTCAGGTGGGTACAGTAATTGTGAGCGACCTGCGTCACAGGGTAGACACTGAACTGGCACAGGGCACCTTCAAACTGGACCGCGTGGGGGCTCATCCTCCCCAAGAGGAAGGAGCCCTCGGGGTCGAGCGCAGGTTCCCTGTGGAAAGGCAGCGGGACAGGCACCCGGCGCCGCCCGCAGGCCGTCACCAGCGTGACCGTGCGGCCGCGGATCTCCAGGGCCAGGTGGTGCCAGCGCCCATCATGCACGTCAAGGTCGAAGGCCACGGAGCGCCGGGGCCCCAGGTGGACCACCGTCTTGCCAGGGAGGAACTGCAGGCCCAGCTGCAGCTTGTGCTTCCGGCTGCGGACGGCGAAGAGGAAGGCATGGTTCACCCGGTGGGAGCAGAGGCTCAGCACCAGCGCCAGCTCTGAGCCCAGGGCTGCGGGAAGAACGGCGGCCGCAGGGGCCCGCAGCCGGGCCCGCTGTGTCAAGATGAAGCCGGACTGGAAAGGAATGACTCCCGGGGGTGCAGGGCTCCGGCCGCCCCCCGCCTTTGACCAGCTGAGGCCCAGCCGCTGGAGGACGTCCACATCTGAGAAGGCGGGAAGAGGGGGGACGACGCGGTCAGGGCCTGCTCCAGCCCCAGAGCCCTCCCAGCGGCACAGGCAGTGTGGACGGTCCACCCACAGCTACCTGGCCTTTCGTTCATTCATCTAAAAATAACACTGCCCCATGGTGGTGGCTGAGGGGGTAGCCTTGGAGCCACCTGGCGTGGACTGCAACCCCTTATCTGGCTGCATGGTCTTGCATATCAGGGTGGAAAACACAGGCTCTGGAGCCAAGCTTCCTGGGTTCAAATCCCAGCTCTGCCTCTTACTAACCCAGTGACTTCGGTGCCTCAGTTTCCCACCTATTAAATGGGATAATAACAGCCCCAACCTCAGAAGGATGTTGTAGTGATTAAATGAGTGAATACGCTTTTTAAAAGGTCCCTGGTACAGAATATGCACTTCCAAAGGACAGCTCCTAATATTAAAAATAATGATAATCACCAAATGCTCGTGCTGAATATTCAAGGCTGCCCAACAATCAGGAGCTGCATACCCATTCCTCTACCTAAAAAGTCGCCTCCTCCAGGAAGCAGTCCCATAAGTGAGGGACCAGGGTGACAGGAATGGACGTGTCACCAGAGCTTGGCAAGGATGTCCAGGGGGCCTGACTGGTTTCACTGCCTCCTCCGGAGCCCGCCCAGTCCCCTTCCCAGTGCCGAGGGCTCTCTCTAGCAAAGGCTAGGGGGTTGCTATCTGCTCTCGGCTAGGCAATGGCATTTCCGCTGGCTCCTTTCCCCCATGTGGCTCTGTAGAGAACGGAGAAAGTCATCAAGGCATCCCTGCGACCTCTGTCCTCTGGAAAAGTGTTTGGACATCCGACCGTGGTCTGGCCAGGTCACATCCGCCCAGTAATTATGTCGCAGGGCTTGCCAGAGCAAAAGGAGGGCTTCCAGAGTGTTTATGGAAAGGCTTCCTGACTCTGCCTCTCCCGGGTCATTGGACCCCCTTCAGCTGGCTGAGCTGCTGGCGTCTGCAGAAGCAGGCTTCCGAGAGCAGTCTCAGCAGGGAAGGAGAAGCTGCCTCTGGAATCAGGGTCTGGGTTAGGTCCTCGGGGCCCCTCCCCTGAGCTCAGCAAGTTGGCCCTTGAGCGCTGAAAGCTCTCTCCCTATTACCCCTTATAAGGGCTGTACTGGGGGCTGAATGCAACATTTGGCACTTAGTAGGCCCTCTGTTGACAACAGTGAGATAGTGGCTGGGTGGGAGGGTGGGCGGATGAATGGGTAGGTGAATGGATAAATGAATGAACAGATGGATGGACGAACAGACGGATGGATAGAGAGATGGATGGATGAACAGATGGATGGATGGAGAGATGGATGGATGAACAGATGGATGGACAGACAGATGAATGAGATGGATGGATGGACTGTTGGATGGACAGGAGATGAATGGATGGATAGATGGATGGATGGATAAACAAATGGATGGACAGATGGATGAATGAACAGGGAGATGGGTGAATGGATGGATGGACGGATGAATAGATGGGTGGATAGATGGGTGGGTGGGTGGATGGATGGATGGATGGATGGATGGATGGAAGGACAGACAGATGGGCCCCTGGGGAAAACTGAGAACCTGGGTGCTGGCAATATAACATGATGGTGCCATAGCACAGGCTCTGGAGAAGGCCAAGATTTAGAGCCTGACAGGACCAGCTGTGACCCCAGGCTCTAAACTTCAGTTCCCTCCACTGTAAAATGGGGCTATAAAGCATGCCTGCATCATAGGGTTGTTGGGCAAATAAAATGGTTGTCTTCCTCATCATCCTCATCCAAGCTCCACACTGGGTAATCCTATACAGGTCTTGTCCTGACTCTTGGGCCTCAGTCTCCATGTCTATGGGACAAGGGAACTGACCAGGCCTGGAGATAGCACAGGTGCTAACAACATTCTAAGAATTCTACAGCTCTGTGCTGCTGTTTCAGGTTGGCCCGGATTTAAGACCCTATCCTTCCTTAGGACTCAAGGACCTTTCGTTTTAAGCTTCTCCTTCCCACTCTTTCTTGCACCTGTCTGCCCTCAGGTTCTGAGCTAAATAAATCACAGCCTAAGGATTCTCCTAGTAGTATCTCTCGTACGTGTTAATCACTGGAACCCTCTTCCTATCATGAAGTGCTATTCACTATAAGCAACTTAGAATAGGAGGACCCAACTGGCTGGGGAAGAGGTGGTGACAAGAAGCCACACAGCCCCTTCCTCTAGTCCCATCTGGATAGCCCCGGGGGCCCCTCAGGCCTGCTCATACCCCTCCCCACACAGGAAGTATAGGGCCGGCTTGCACTCATCCCAGGAGAATCCCAACTGCCAGGCCACGTGGTACAGACGAAGCTGAATGGGTTTCTAAGCTGACCACCAGTCAGTTTCCAAGCATCCCCAAAGGCCATCTGTAGCTAAGGGACAAAGCCCCAAACTCTGACACCTGGCAAATGTGGCTGCCATGAGTTTATAACCACTGTGGGCCCCACAGAGGACAGGAAAGGGCTGTTCTTGTCCAAACCTTTCAGGTTACTAATTCACACCAACAATAAAAACTAGTATTTACTGAGCATGTATTATATGCCAAATGCTGTACAGCACTATCTCACTTGAGTCTCTCAATTTATGAAGCTCTTTATTATCCCCACTTTATAGCCAAGGTTCAGAAGAGTTAGATAGACCCACTTGCCCAAGGTCATGTAGTTTATGAAAGGCCTAGCTGGGTTTGACCCCAGGGCATCCGACCCCAGGGGCTTTGCTGTTAACCATTAGGCCATGCCGCTCTGGAGCTCTGGACCCTTCCAGACTCATTGGAAGGCAGGGTGGAGACAAATCCAGAATCCCATCAAGGGTGAAGAGATCGGGACCGGGGGAATGAACGCAGCTCAACGCCAAGATGGAAGGCTCCAGCCAGCTGGCCCCAGGCAGATCCCTTTATTACATAAACCTGGCTCCACACAGCTCCGGCCTCTCCCCAACCTCCCACCCCCTGTCCCCTAGTGCCTGACTCAGGACTCTGGACAGCTGTTCACCTACTTTGTGGGGGAAACAGCAAACTTGGAAAATATGACATTTGCACAAAATGTTGCCGGGCAGCAGAAGTCTCTTCCGGGCACGGCCTTCCCCTCCCAGGAGCCCAGTCCCTGCCTAGTGGCCAGGTCAGGCCACAGGGACTCTCCGAGGGCCTGGCTGCCTGCCCCAGCGCAGGGGCCAGGCATGGAGGAGGGGGACGGGAGGCTATATTCAGAGGCGTGTGGCTGCTTGACAAACAGATGTGGGAAAGGTTTCCATTTCCCTGGGCGGCTGTGGGGCCAGACCACCGCCGCCTGACCCCCTGGACAGCTCCTCAGGGATAGGAGGGAAAGCGGGATCTCACAGAAAGGGGAGGGTGGGATCCTTGGGCCACAATGGTGTGGCCTTCGTGCTTCCTCTCAGCAGTTCTTAGAGCACCAATTGGACAGACAGGGGCAACTGAGGCTTCCTGAGCCTAAGTGACTTACTTAAATCCTGCTCTGGATACGGACACAGGATCACCCTTCCATATGTCTATGCTGAGCCCTTCCTAACCCCCATGAAACTTCAAATCCAATTCTTTCGAGCCAAAAGAGAATTTGCCAACAATCGGCTCCATCCCACTAACGGGAAAACTGAGGCACTGAGTTCCAATTAGGGACACGGATGTCCCCCGCCCCTGAGTTCTCAGGCCCCTTCCGTCTGCCTTTGTCTCCCCCTGGACAAAGAGAAGAGAGAGTTACCTTCAGGAGCTCCTTGGGTGGAGGCCAGGTGACAGGCAAACGAGACCAAGATCCAGGAGAAGAGAAACCCCCTAGAGACCGGGAGACACAAGCAGACACAGCATCAGCTTCCCCGACTCGCGCCCAGATCCGGCCAGGGAGCTGGAGCAGACTGTCCAGCCCCAGTCCCACCCCAGTCCCGCCCCCAGGAGGCGGGAGGCCAGGCACAGGCTCTGAGACCCCCTCAGAGCAGCCCCAACTACCAGGCCTCCAGGCATAGCCTCCCAGTCAGGACCTGCTCACAGGGCCAAACACAACCCCGCTCTCCACAGAGCGAGACACCAAGGTCATCAGGAGGGAAGTGATGGCCAGGAAGCCCTGTCTTGGGCAGCCGGATCCAGGATCTGGCTCAAAACGCGACGCTGACTCACTGGGCAACTGGAAGCCACCCCTGCCCCTCTCTGGGCCTCAGTCTCCCCATCTGTACTATGGCCTTCTGATCTTGAGACCCTTCCCGAAGTCCCAGTCAATGGGCAGCAGGGCCAGGGCTGAAAGGTCAGTGGGAAGGCCAGTCAGGCCTGCCTGGGTGCCCAATCTCCTCCCGGGCAGGAGAGAGACCCCTTAATTACAGTCAGTGCTGTGCTGAGGCAGCTGCCTGCTTGGCTGCATGCCGATGACAGTGGGAGGAGAGAAAACAGAGGAGATGGCGGGGAGACAGGCAACCTGAGTACAAACCCAGGCCCATGGCTTATTATTAGCCGTGTGACCTCAGATGAGGCACGCAACCTCCCAGAGCCCGCCTCGTTCCCTGCAGCATGGCTGACATTCCCTATCTTGCAGACCAGGCGTGAGGATTGAGTAAGGTCACACACGTTAAGGGCTCGGCCTGGTGCCAGCCTCAAAGATGCTTCCTGGACGGTTTCTGCCATCTCTCCACTCTAGGCCCAGGAAGGGTTAAAGATCTGCTCAGTGGCTCTTGCCAAGATGGGCAAAGGCAACGATCCAATTTCACCTTCCTGTGGGAGCAGCCACCGGCGACACCCGAAGCCACCCGGGGCATCTGATCCCCAGGCGGGCAGAGGGGAGGGCAGCACGTGGCCAGCGAGCTGCGCCAGGCGGGTGGCAAGGGCTAAGGCTGAGACGGACGGGCCCAGAAGGCATCTTCAAGAGGAGAGCTAGGGCGGCGTACTCCCGGGGAATCACACCATCTAGGAACCCCATCTGCTGGGGTTGGTGTCTCCCCGGGCGCCCTGGAGGACATGCACACACCCTCTGTCGGCTGCCCTACTTCCCAACTTAAAAGCAATCGTGATCAACGGCAGTCAGGATGCAGGTGCTGGCGGTTACCCACTCACGGCCATCCCTGCTTCCCGCTGGTTCCCTCAGGCATGGACTTCAGGGGATCCTGGATGAGTCTGGTTAAGTCTAAGCCACCCTGAGAGTCTTCCTCGCCGTGCCAGTGGCTGGAGGAGGCAGGCATATATGACCCAAACGTGGCCAATGAGATGTGAGAGACACCCGCTAGGGACCCTGGAAAGCATGTCAACAAGACAGAGAGGGTTTTCCTCCGGTTTCTATATATGCTGTTGAGTGAGGACACACGGCTTGGAGGTGCTGCAGTCATTTTGTGCCCATGACGTAACAAGCCCCACGAGCACAGGAGGATGGCAGAATAGAAAAAAGGTGGGTGTCTGACAACACGGTTGAGATGCCGAATGAGCCAACCCTGGCCCTGCCGCTCTTCCTCGGATATGGGAAGTGATAACTCCCCTTCTTGTTTAGGTCACGTTGAGTTGGGTCTTCCGCTGATGGCAACATAAAGCAACCTAGCTCAAACAGCACTCAGGTGCTGGCAATGGTCCCTTAAAGGCCTCCTCCAGCTCCTGGGCCTTTGCACATGCTATTCCCATCATCTCGACACTCTGCCTGGTCAGCTCCTGCACATCGTTAGGTCCCAGCCCATGCATGTGCCTCACCACAGTGGGGGCATCACGTGTGGGGTCAGTCTCTATTTCCCTTTCTAGACTAAGACCCTGAAAAGCAAGGACGCCTGTTTTGATCACTCTTTTTTTCTCCTTTTGAGATGGAGTCTCACTATGTTGTCCAGGCTGGACTGGAACTCTCGAGCTCAAGCAATCCTCCAGAGTAGCTGAGACTACAGGCATGCACTACTGTGCCCAGCGTGTTCACTGGTATATTCCCGGCACTGACAGGCATGTAGTAAGTGGCCAGTGTTTCTGCAAGATGAAGAAATATTACTTGGGATTCCAGGACTCTGGACTTCCCCAGCCCTAACTTTTTCCAGGGTTGCTCTTGGACCATCCTTGTCCCTACTCATCCTCTCCAATCTGCTGCCACCGCTGTGAGAACGCCTCCAGCTAACCACGGGCAACAACTAAATGTCAGAATGTCAGCTGCCCTGGGGCTGCCAGGAGAGAAGGGTAGGGCTAACCCTTCCAGCATGACTTGCCCACTTCAAGCAAACAGCAGTATCATCCACCCTAGAAAGAAATAACAGGCAACTTTGTTTCCCTGAGCAAATGAAGAATGGAGGCTTGAGGAAGACAGGTACTCTCGCACTGGGCAGACACGGGGATCATAATTCTTCGGCACTATTTCCCACACCCACCAGGGACACACTCGAGGAAACCGGCCAGAGACCCTGGGGAAGCATCGGCTCTCGCAGCCCGTCTTGACAGTTTCCAAAGCACAACTGCATGCCACAGGCTCTGAAAAGTCCTGCAATCAAACAATTGACTGTAGTTTCTGACATCCAACAGTCTCCAAATTTAGAGGACCAAGGAATTCATTTTCCCTGAGGATGCCTCTTCAGAAGACACTGCCCCTTCCTATGTTCCCATGACCCCCTCGTTTCTGTTCAGTTTCCTTCCAGCCCCCTCCCTTCCTGGCCCCTGCCCTGACTCCCCGAGTCCTTCACTGGGTTATGTCACACACACCCACCCTTCCGAGAATGTTTCCCAAGCTGATAAAGAGAGGCCAGGTGGGAAAGAGAAGGTATAGGACTCACACACGTCCTTCTCGGTTCATTTTTGTGGCTGTTTTACTAAAGTGACTATTCCGCAGAGAGTTAGAGGGTACATTAGGGGGAAACCTTCTTAATCCCTAAAGGTCAGGAGAAAAAAGACTCACAGAAGCTTCTCTTTAATTAAGCTTCCTAACACCATGGCTTCCAACCAGGGAATGCTGGCCCTGAGGCCTGTTACAAAAGTATCCCTCCCTGCCCCCCACTCATTCACAGTGACAAATGAGCTGACCTATCTGGGACCTGAATCCTGTGTGCACTTGACCCATGAACTTCGCAAGTGTGGAGCATGACTAAGTGTCCTTCGGGGGGGGGGGGGGGCGCTGTCCTTCGAGATCCTCTAGGGCCCAGAATCTAACCATCAAATCCACTCGCCTCTTGGAAGAGATGGGCAACTGAGGCCCAGAGAGGGAAAGAGACTTGCCCAAAGACACACAGCACTTTGACTCTATGACTTAACAGACAGGCCTCTTCACCGGACTTATATCCCATGGAGAGGGAACTGGAGACTTGCAGGGACTTCCTACTTGCCAGCGACCAGAGCCCCAGCCTTCACCAGCAAGAACGGCAATGAGGCCCAGGGAGCCAAGGAACCATCTAAGTTAAGTAAGCTCCAGGCCTGGAAAGTTGGCTCTCAGAGGGAGGCCCCACGAATCTTTTGCTCCCGTTCCAATCCTGTTTAGGCTACTGCTAATCATGTTTAGTGCCTGTGCTGGCTCAGGGCTTTGTTCTTCCAGACTTCTGTTTTCACCACTTGCCTCGTGGGCCTTGGCTCTGCGGACCCGGGCTCCAGAGTGTCGGGACGAGCACAGCGCAGGGGCCGGGGAGGCCAGGAGGCAGCCAGAGCAGGAGCCCAGGGAAGGAAGCCTTGGAAACACAGTCTGGTCCCATGGCCCTCCAAGAAGGGAACCCAGGTGTTCCTACGCCCTGTGGAAGGCCCTCTGCCAGCACGCCCAATGCGGCCACTCCTGGACTCCTGGACAACGAGGCTGCCAGAACCTGCAGCCTGCTTGGATGGCTTGTCTTCCATCCGTGTTACCTGGAAACACACAGTCCCTTGGAAACCCACACCAGCTTGAACAGTCACCAAGGGCTCAGAACTGAGACCCCAGACACAGAAACACACAGGGAAGGTGGTCCTGTGGACGCTGGGCTCGGCTGTTCTTCCACGGGGTAAGCTGGGAAGGGGCTGGCTGGAAACCGCAGAGCAGCAGAGGGGCTGGACCCATCCCACCTGCCTCCATGGACTGACCAGACCCCTTGTGCCCAGACGGCCACACCCAGGCTTTCTTCACACCTTCCACCTCCTCCATGGGAACACAGACAGGTCACCGTCTGGACAGGATGCAGCCCAGAACTTTCCCATTGACTCACACACACCCATTCAAGATGAGGGGAATAATACAAATACCAGCTGCTGTTTATTGAGCACTTACTACATGCCAGGCACTGCTCTGAGCCCTTTACAAGCATGGGCCCATGAATACTCACAAAATCCGGCTAGCTGGGAATGAGGATACCCATTGTGTGAGTGAGGAAAACAAGAAACAGAGAGGGGCTTGCCCAAGCTCACGGGGTAAGGTCAAGATGTCAACTCAAGCCTGCCTGACTGCAAGGCTCACGCTCCTTCTGCCCTGCCACCTGCCTCCCAGCGAGCTGAGTTCATGTGTCTTTCGAGATCCTCTAGGGCCCAGATTCTAGTCCCCTCTCCTCCTGGAAGAGATTGGCAACTGAAACCCAGAGAG
>CAUYQG010229889.1:0-51445 GCA_963574415.1 Tarsius wallacei
CCCAGACTGGAGTGCAGTGGCCGCTTCCGGCCACCGCAGCCTCGACCTGCTGGGCTCTGGTGATCCTTCCACCTCAGCCTTCCGAGTAGCCGGAACTACAGGCGTGCGCTACCACGCCCGGCTAATTTTTTTTTTTATTTATTGTAGAGATGAGGTTTCGCCTGCCCCGGTGGGTCTCGAACCCGCGGGCTCAGGCAATCCACTCACCTCAGCCTTCCAAGGTGCGGGATTACAGGCTGAGCCACTGAGCCCGGCAGGGGACGGTTTTCAATACATCAGACCAGCACATGCCAACCCCAGGCCAGGTCTTTACTTTGATTCTGGAGTGCTAGAGAAATATTTTTCATGAATATAGTTTATTGTGCATGACAAATAGAAAACAGAAAGTTATTTGGTTAAAGCATATATGTTAATGTATATATGTTTGTCTATAGCTATATATATATATATATATATATAATATAGCTATAGGTGTGTGTAGCTATACACTGTGTATTTAGGAAATGAGTACTCTGAGAGACAAATGACTTGCACAAGGTCATTATGTGCATGTGTTTTTAAATGTATGTGTACATATATATATATAAATATGTGGTGAAGAAAGAAATTGGTCAAAAAATTAAGTATAACTTAGGAGCCAAGTAAAAGTTATCTGAAACACAGAGAAGTTTGGGAGACTGGATTCTGCAGGAATGTCTCAACCCGTTGGTATTGGTAGTCCAGGCATTTTCCTTGAGATGCAGAAAGGCTGAGTGGTAATTTGGGGAAGGTGAACACAACTGACTCCAGCTGGCACTGGTGTGAAGAAACATGTATTATACAGACCATGGAGACCCTGGGCTTCCCTTTAGCCAATGCCTGTTATAGGGATTTTCTCATACCCCAGGCAGTGGAGCTGGGAAGGGAGAATCGGAATTGAACAAGTACTTTTCTTTTCATTTCTTTTTTTGACTCGGAGTCTCACTCGTCTCTCAGGCTGGAGGGCAGTAGCATACAGCGATCCCAGCGTCGACCTGCTGGGCTCCGGTGATCCTTCTGCCTCAGCCTTCCAAGTAGCTGAGACTACAGGCGCACGCTACCACGCCCGACTAGAACAAGTACTTTTCTTAGGTAGGGATGCTTCTCCACCAAATCCTTAGCCGATTGCTTGGGGAAGGCCACTGGGGAAATGAAGACTGCAGGTCAAGATAGAGTTTAGGAATTGGGCCCTCACTGGAAACTGGTAGGATTGTCTCCATCTTCAGTTGGGAAGCTGTGGAAACACACAGGCAGGACCTTACAGATGCAGCTGGCATGGTTCCTCAGCGGGGAGCTTCAGGCAACACAGGGATCGGTCTGGCAGAAACATGGTTAGCAGTGATGGTTTGAAAAAGGGGCAGCTCGAGTGCAATCGTCTGAGACTGAAGACAAAATTACATGTCATCAATGTGCATGTTTAATAAAGTAGACTAAATTTACTTTGACTTAGTTGCACTCTATTGTAAAATTTTAAAGTATCTTTCTTCAGTGTAAAACTACTCTGTGCAAAAAATAAAACCAAATAAACTTCAAGGAGTATGCAATCTAATGAAGAAGATGGAACCCGTAATCAAGTGATTATATTGCAAAGCACCATGCCAGGTTGTAAAGGAATGGCCATAAAAGAGGCACAACACTCTTAGATGTTAAAAGAAGGAAAAAAGAAAAGTAATTTCTCAGTGGAATCATGAAAGGCTTGTGGTAGACGGAGCCCTAGGAGATGGACGCAGAGGCACCAGCAGGAGAGATTGAAGTACTCTTAGAGAACAAGTCCAATCCAGATCAACGAACAGGTAGCTGTTAAGGAAGAGGAGGACATTCGCCTGCTAGGGTAGCTTGGGAAGAATCACATAAGGTCTGAAATAGCAAGTTAAGAAATTTACCTTTTTTTCAGAAGGCAACTCCTTTTTTGTTTTGTTTTGAACACCTCCAAATATTCAAAGATTTGGGCAGAAGATGTATAACTAACATGAGAGATTTTATGATGTGGGTCTATTTCAAATATTTTAAGTATGTTATTTTATCATTCCTCCTCCATAAAACCTTTTTAAAGATGGGATATAGGTACTCAGAGAGACAAAGTATTTTGTGCAAGATCATTGAGTTAGTAAAATGTAAAACCAGGATTTAAACCGTCTGTTTTGATTCATACACTTTTTATTGCATGATATTGCCTCTAACAAAGGTTAACAAATGCTTACTTATTGAATGAGTGAATAAATACATGAATTAATTGTAAAATATATTTACTTTAAAATGGATTCATCCTGAGAACAATAGAAAAGTAACTGGGTAGAGTATGAGTGTCCAATCTTGAGACTGTTCTTCCTCTGTTACTACTGCTTAAAATAATAAGTCAAGTTAGCTTAGCTGATAGGAGGATTTGGGAGCCACAAGACTTACCACATTTTATAAACATGAAGCACATCAGTGCAGTTAATAAGCACCCAGAGCCAGAAGGTGTAGTTTAGATAGTCAGTGTTTGGAAACTGACATCGCCAAAACATTATTGCATATTTTCTGCTTTATTAAAGGTGACTTGGAATGATGACATTCAATTCTTGCTTCTGTCAACAGTATAGAATGCTGGCTATTGAGTTTACAGTGTCCCCTCAGGGAGAGAATACAAGCTTTTTCAGTTGTCTCCAGGAGAATGGTATAACTCTTTGTGCAAGATACCATACTCAGTTTCAATTCTGTACAGATAAGAAATCTTGGTTAAATCTAGTTTGTGTTCTGAATTCAGATTTACATGGACCTTTTGTGTAGAAGAGATAGTATATTATCTGTTATCACAAGTGGTTTACATGTCTTGCTAATTCAGACCAAGTTAATTCACTCAACATTTGGGAAGCACAGTGCCTATCATGGAGTGGGCAAGGTGCTAAGACACAGAGATGAAGGCAACATTAGCACCCTTGAGGACATCTCAATCCAGTGAGCGTTAGATCAGACATCATAAAGACTAAGACATATCAAACTTGATTGCAAGGAAGATATTACCCAAAGGACTCTTAACTGTGTGGGGATGGAGCAGAGATAAAACCAAGGTCCTGTCTGTCAGCCCCTGGGGGATGTGTAAGTTATGTGCATTATGAAATATGTGCTCACATCTCCATGATACAGACTCAGCACTGTAAGATGACAGGAATGTGCTTGTGTGTGCACATATATCATAACTCCATGTTTTTACTAATAGCAGTAAAGATGTTTGTGGAAAGCTAGGTTGCCATTTTTATAGATCTATAAAAACAGCTATTGGTAGTCTAGGGACATACTTGGGTTTGTGCTATAAAGGTCCAGTTAGGGACTGTAGCTTTTGTGTTATCTGGGGAAGATAGGAGTTGGGGGACACACCTCAACAAAAAGAACTTCTCCCATTTGGGTAAATAAGGGGAAATATATTATGTTGTAGGCCAAAGTGAATATATAGGTAATTCTTTTTTTTAAATAGAAGTCCCACTGTGTCGCCCAGGCTGGAGTGCAGTGGCACGCTCATGGCCACTGCAGTCTCGACCTGTTGGGCTCAGGCGATCCTTCTGCCTCAGCCTTTCAAGTAGCTGGAACCACAGGCACTCACCACCATGCCTAGCTGATTTTTTGATGCATCGTAGAGATGAGGTCTCACCAAGTTGCCCAGGCTGTTCTCGAACATTGGATCAGGCCATCCTCCCACTTCTGCCTCCCAAAGTGCTGAGATTACAGGTGTGAGCCACTATGCATAGCTAATATGTGGTTAATACTAAAAACCTGTTGTTGTCTGGGTAATACTATAAAGATTATACATTTTGCAACAAAATGGCCAGGAAAGTAAATATAGTAAATGTTTATTATATACTTTTTAACTTATTTTTCTAAATTTTAGGATGTTGAGTCTTTGTACTCTGAATATATAAGATTGTCTGTTAAAAATGCTGCTAATAACAATCATTCATGCAGGACTTGAACTTCATAAGGCTCTTTCCAATGCTGTTTTCATTGCATATGCTTAGCAACCTTGAGTGGTAGGTGAATGTATTTTTTTTTTTTTTTTTATCACTGAAGCAGACTATATATTTCTCAGGTGAGGAAACTGAGACTGGAGATTTAAAATATTCTCCCAGTGAGGTGGCTAATCTTAGACCCAGAGCTTCTGACTCCAAATTCTTTGCCACATTGTTTTATGGCAGTCTGTTTAATTTCAATATGGCTTTGATTTCTGTCTATAAGTCAATAAACTACAGTTCTCTGAATCTAGCCCCCAGGTTTGTCTTCAAAGTCTGACCTGAGTATCCAGGTGCCTCTAGGAAGCTATTCCCTAAGGGATGCAAACGAAGATAATTTTCCACCCCACCCCACTCCCATTTTCAGGTTGTGGAGGCTAAAGCAACTCTATCTTGAATGCTAATCCACCCTGTTAACCCCAGTCCTGGGAGTGCCTCTGAGATTTCTACTTTATCTACTGTTATTGTAAATCTTACCCTTAGGTCAAATCAAGTTTGACTATAATCCCTGCTCTTATGCTCATTCAGATAGCATTCTTGCCTTTTCCTGGGGGGTTGACTTCAATTGTCCTACACATTCCCTCCCTATGGTATATAAGCCAGGTCTGGGAGGTCAATGGCATGGCGATCCCTCATCTTGCCTCACCACCACTTGGGACATGGCTTCTGTCCGTAAGTCCCCATTAAATATTTCTTTCTGAAACACTGGATGGGTCAGACTCTTTCTTCTCAGCATCCTGGGATTTGGGGGATATGTTTGCTGGACCTATCTGCTGCAGAACACAGGCAAATGTGCTCTTCTTTCTCTGTTTTCTATGTTGGTGTTTGGGCCATCATTCTCCAAACTTTAAGAAACTCACAGAGTGAATGATAATTAAGAATCATCGCAGGCCAGGCACAGTGACTCAGCCTGTAATCCCAGCACTTTGGGAGGCTGAGGTCAGAGGATTGCCTGAGTCTGGGGGTTCAGCCTGGGCAACTTGGTGAGATCTCTCTACAATAAATAACAAAAACCAGCTGAGTGTGGTGGCATGTGTCTATAGTTCCAGCTACTTGGAAGGCTGAGGTGGAAGGATCGCCTAAGCCCAGCAGGTTGGGACTGCAGTGGCCATGAGCATGCTACTACACTCCAGCCTGGGCGACAAGAGTGAGATTCCAAATTTAAAAAAAAAAGAATCATTGCAGTATATTGTCTTTATAATTATCCATTGTAATGTAAATGTTCTGCTTTGACAAGTGAATCTGGAGACTGGGGAGGAGAAAAAGATAATTTAGAGTATATAACCATGCTTTTTTAGTTCCTTTCAAGTTTAAGGATATTTTTAATGTAATGAATAATTGTAACTATTGAAAAAAGTGGCATTTTCATACTTTCATTCCCAATTACGAATTTTATTTTCATCAAGTTGGAATGAAACTGATCAGTATAAAAGTATAGCTAAAAAAGGCTGAGTATGATGCTGTTATTCTAGTCTAGGTTATTTTACCCCCTTAGGATATCAACTCTTTGTCTGAAAACTTTAAAATTTAATTAGCAGTGTCTTAGCTTCCAAACATTATCTTTTTGTGTTATTTGCTACTATTAACATGATACTTTAAATTCACACTAAAAGAAGACAGTACTAACCTTCAAGGAGAAATTAAAATATTTTGTGAATAGAATCTTGTAGGTGATTGATATATTGGAGTCTAGTGACTATTTTCTGTACATTATGAACATATTATTTGTATTTCTTTCTTACTGATCTTTGCTTTTTTGATAACTTGTCTTGAGAACTGCCTTGTACTTCCTGTTTGGATTATCTGAGTAAACATTAAATTGTTTACTTCAATTAAATTGTTTACATCAATTATTTATGACCACTGAGCTCTCTTTGGGCCATGCCTCACATATTGGTGTGGTGGAAGGAGCACCAATTAGAATCTAGTAGAACCAGCCATTGTCACTCCTTAGTGTGGCCTTGCACAGTGGGTTAAACTGTGATGTCCTAATTCTACTTCCCAGAGTGGTTATTAAAAGGAGTAAATGTGTGTGAAGTGCCTGGTGAGTAGGAAATGTCCATGAGGATAAACACACATAGACTATCTCTACACATACTGTATGAACAGCTTGATGCTTTGCTGAATATCGTCTGAGTTGATAGCAAGTTAGTTCTGTATTTCAGTTGGTCAGTTTTAAACAGTCACAATGAGGAGATTGGTTGTACCTTTATGCACAGCCCAGTTCTTGAATTGTTCATTTTAGACCTGGTTTTAGTTAAAGGAGCTAGAAGCCTAATGCTGATAGTTCTACTTTAATACATTATTGTTAATTTTATTTACCAAACCCCAGAAATTGATATTCCCAACGTGAAGTCAGTTCCATAACTTTTTATTCAAATTTTGTAATTATTTTATTTTGTGTAAAGAAAAGCACTTAATGTACTTATTTTAGATTTTCCTGTTTGTAAAAATGGTTTTTTGCATACCTTTTCTGAGTTCTGTAAAAATTGTAAGTGTATATTTAGCTCGATTATATACTTATTGCAACTGTGCATCTTTCTTGACATCCTGTCTCTGAGCTGTATGATACGCAGCTATGGTTTATCCCATTTTCAGATCAGCAATAGCACTCAGCATTGCCAGAAACTGTGCCCTTTGAATCCAAGCTTAAGTTCCCTGGAAGAGACTAATCATCCTATCTACAGAGGTGTCACTGGCTCCTCCTACCTTTGGCAAAATGCAGAACATCCCTCTAATCTATGCAAATGTGACTTTGTTGTGTAAAGTAAATTCTGTTTGTGTTTTGGGCTTTGTTTTTTGTTCCTTTGTTTTATTGGGGGGGCGGGGGAAGCTCAAGCCCCACACAGATTATTCCTTCTGGTACTTGATGGTCTACACAGTTTCATTTCATCATGTCATACTTAGGGAATGACCAATCTTTCAATGTGCCTGAAAGGGCTAACCTAGGAATTATTAGCTATGTGCCATTCATCAGCGGGGTACACTTTGATGGACTTTTTATTGCTTAAGTCAACAGCATCTGAACATCTAATCTGTGTGTTTCCTGAGTGGTATTAATTCTCCAGAGCTTTCTCTTGCTTTGTTTTCCTCTCCTCTGTCTCCAGGCCTATTATTTCTCATATGTAGCTTTTTTTTTTTCTTTCCATTTTGCTATCTTTTACCAGGCTATGAGTCAGATATTTTTATTGCTTTGGGCCAGAAGTCATAGCTCTGGTTTAATCCACAAACTCGATTACTTGTATGTTTGGTATATTTTCAAGCCTTTCATTGTTTTCTAACACATTTGTTTTAATCTCTAGTGGTGCCAGATATTTTGTGGTTCTTATAACTCATTTCTATTTAATTATTTTACATCGTCTCCCATAGTTAAATTGTTATCTAAATTTTATTGCTTGAACAGAATATTAAAATGAAAATAAATGGCATCATATGTTTCATAGGTTAGTCGCCTTACCTGTGACCTCTTATTTGACCATCACAACCTTGTAAGGAGGAGTTGTTCATTCATTTATTCCGCAGGTATTTTTTAAGAACTTACTACATGCCTGATACAATTCTAGACCCTAAAAATACAGAAGGAAATAAAATTGGCCAAAATCTGTGACTTGTGGAGCTTGCATTCAATTAAGGAAGGAAGAAAATAAACAAATTAAGTTATATATATAGTATATTGGTGAGAAGTGCTAAGGAGAAACATAATGTAAAATGGGGAATTGGGAATGTGGGAGGGAGCAGAGGGAGATGGGGTTAGTTTCTGATTTCAGATAAGACCAGGTCTCACTGTGCTGGTGGCCTTTGGCTAAAGCCTGACCTCCTTGAGGGAGTGAGCTGTGCAGCCATCTTGGGCCTAACATTTCAGGAAGATGGAAAAGGAAGTGCAGAGGCCCTACAGGCTGTAGTGAATACAGGGTGAGGGGGCTGAGGAACAGAGAGGCCAGGGGGTCTGGTATGAAGTGACCCACAAGGGAAAGGCATGGGAGGTGAGATCAGAGCAAATGGGAAGATGCTATTATTCCTAGCTTACAGAGAAAACAAACAAAAAAGAGGGTTGGAATGGTTATGGTGAAAGACTCCCTCAGAGTCACACAGCTGGAAAGGGGCAAGCCAAGACTAGGGAGCACATGGAGAACCCAGGCATGGGTCAGTCCTTAAGGCTCAGGTTTCATCCTTGCTTGAAGTTGTTGACATTTGCTTCTCACTTTGCTCATCTTCTCTTCTTAGGAACATAGGAAAGCACATTTGTTTCTAGAATTCCCTGAGGTACAGTCAGTTATTTTCATTTTAACCTCCATCCTGCCATCATTTTGTAGAATAAGTGGTATTTAAAATTGAAAAGGCAGGAGCCAGTATATATCACATATATTTTTGACTTCAATCTTAATGACTGTGGGAAAGTTTGGAACACAAGAATTCTTTAGAGGATATAAAAACCTTCACAAATTGATTATACTGTTCACTTACAGAGAATTTGTTCTACTAAAAATCTAAAATGTAGAAAGCAATTTTTAATGTGATATCAAAAAAAGATTATTGTTTCAGGTTGCAAATTCATCTCAAACCGGTTAGTCTTCCTAAGCTAGCCTTGTAAGTCACTCAGTTCCATAGTTTTTTTGCTTTCCAGTGATTGTGTGTAGCTAAGACAATAACTCAGTGTTTCTGACTTTGTGAAGAATTTATACAAAACTGAAAGTGGCTTAAGAGAAGAAAATTATAGATGAATATGCCTTACAGTAAGCTGCTCTTCCCCAAACCAAGGTCCATGCATTACAGAGAATTCACAGACTGTTTTTACCATGGCAGGTCACTCTTAATTTTTGAACAATTTTGTTAACCAAGACTATTACCAAAGTAAGAGTTATCAACAGCCTGAAATAATTCTAAGGCCAATAAATAAATGACTCCTCTAAATGATAAGAATTCTCTCTCTCTTTCTCTCTTGGGCACTTTCTCTTCTCTCATCTTTCTTCCTTCTTTCTCCTCTCCTCCTCTCCTCTCCTCTCTCATAACTTAGAGATATTTATTTATTTATTTGAGTGGGAGTCTCACTCTGTTGCCCAGGCTGGAGTTCAGTGGCGCACTCACAGCCACCGCAGCCTCAACCTGCTGGGCTCAGGTTTCCAAGTAGCTGGAACTACAGGTGCGCGCTATCGTGCCCAGCTAATTTTTTGATTTATTGTAGAGATGAGGTCTCATCTAGTTGCCCAGACTGGTCTCAAACCCCTGAGTTCAGGCAATTCTCTTGCCTCGACCTCCCAAAGTGCTGGGATTACAGGCTTGAGCCACTGTGCCCAGCCGAGACATTTATTAAAAGTATAAACCCAGATACTTACTGAGTATTTATTGAATGAGGTCACCCAGAAACATGATATCTGAGATCTTTATATCATAAAACATGTAGATTAAAAATACCCAGTATTACAACTTTACTCCTAGATAGAGAATACAATTTTAGAGATGAAAGAAACTTTTAAATTCATTAATCATGTGATTGTAGTGCTTTACAAGCATTTTTGCTTTTCATTTAATCCTCAAAAGAACCATAAAGTGTGGGCTCTGATAACATCCCTCCCCCTGCCTTTTTTTTTACAGCTGAGATATGACTGAGGCACAGAAAGGTTAAGTAACTTCTCCGAGGTCATCTATGTACCAGCAGAACCCATGTTCTGGAAGTTGCTTTTAAATATAACTATTTGTGCCCATCACACTAATACTATCCTTACTAATTCTTCCTTTTCATTATTCTTATAGCTTTTAACCTCAAAGTAGGTTTTTGGGAGTCATTTTACTTATTGACCTTAGAATTACTTCAGACTGTTGATAATTCTGACTTTTGTAATAGCCCTGACTTCCTGGGCTCAGATTCTCCTGCCTCAGCCTCCTGAGTAACTGGGACTACAGACACATGCCACCATATCCGGGTAATTTCTTTTTGACTTTCGTAGAGACAAGGTCTTAATATGTTGCCCAGCCTGGTTTTTATCTCTAACTTCATAGTTTTTTGTTGTTGTTGTTTCCCCATAAACCAATCTGTTGTAATATCTAGCGTATTTTTTCTTTCTTGGTTTATTTCATACTATTTCTACTTGCCATGTTGAGACTTCAGCACCTCACACATAAATATCTAAACAATAAGCCACTAACTGATCTCCTGATCCTGGGTCTCCTGTATGCCTGTGCCTTCCCACTGCCTCATTTGTACTTTCCTCATCAAGAGTCATTCCTAATTTGGGGAATTCCAGATTGCTCCTCTGATCCCCCTTCTAAGCACTTAACTTAGGTAGGTAACAACAGAAATGGAGAGGAGGGAGCAGAGTTGAGTCATTGGGTTTGTCAGCTTCTTGCATGCGACTATGTCAGAGCAAGGCCTGAGTCATGGCTCTGAGGTTTTAACTCTGCTAACAGAATCAACAGAAAATAGAAGAGGAAGGAAAGTTTGAGGAGAGAGAGGAAATTGGGTTCATTTGCAGGTGAGATCAAAGTTGAAGGGTCAATCATTTACATTTTTCAAGGCTGTCTGATCCAACTGAAATGCTGTCTTTTATTTTGTATTTTTTAGTTTGAAGTTATAACAGTGTGGAAATATTATTTTTTGCCTATCAGGTGATTGATTGACAATACTATGGGGCAGAGGACTACTTATTGTGAAACAGGTGCAGTACTTCTGGTTAGTTAATAGAAAGACTTTAGCCGGGTGCAGTTGCTCACACCTGTAATCCCAGCACTTAGGGAGGCGGAGGCAAGAGGATTGCCTGAGCCCAGCAGGTCAAGGCCATGGTGGCCTCCCACTATACTCCAGCCTGGTGGATTCAAAAAAAGAAAAGAAAGACTTTAGAACATGATAGAAAAACCAATGATGGTGTTTGGACATGAATCATGTAGTAACTCTAGGAGTAAGTTGTTCATCTTCTGAGTCATTGCTTAAGCTGCCCAACAGCCTATAGAGGGAACTGACGGGAACAGGTGGCTTAAAACACAACTTGCTCAGTTAATTAGAAACAGTTTAGCAAGAAAAACAAAAGCTAAATACTCTTTTTAATCTGCCTTATTATGATAAGACAGACTAACAGCCATTGTTATGTTTACTGTTGAAACTAGTATCATCAAAACAAAATTGTAATTGATCATACAAATATTAATATTGTAGTGCTAAATAATTCTTATTCAAATAAAACTGTCAGGTTGGGGATAATAAGCATTAACTTGGGTCTTCTAATAAAAAGTGAATTACATCTTTTTTTTTTTTTTTTGAGTTGGAGTCTCATTCTGTCACTCAGTCTGGAGTGCAGTTGCACGCTCACGGCCACTGCAGCCCTGCTGGGCTCAGGTGATCCTTCCACCTCAGCCTTCCAAGTAGCTGGAACTATAGGCATGTACCACCATGCCCAACAAATTTTTTAAATTTATTGTAGAGATGAGGTCTCGCCAAGTTGCTCAGGCTGGTCTTGAACCCGTGGGCTCAGGGAATTGTCTCACCTCGGCCTCCCAAATTGCTGGGATTATAGGTGTGAGCCACTGCGCCTGACCACGAATTACATCTTTATGAGTAATCCCACTAAATTTTCCTTTGTTTGATACTCCATTTTGCTAAACCTCCTATGATTTGAAAAAAAATTAGTAGAGTCAAAATAAGTTCGAATTATATTCATGCTCACCTGCCTCTAGCATTTGTAATCAGTTTAAGATTTCATAATCTTTCATTCAGTAAGATGTGATTTTTTTTTTACTTTGAACCCTATTATATTTTGTGCTCAAACCATATTCCTTAAAAGGAAAGTATTTGGTTGACACACCTATAATATATACTATAGATACATATACTATGTGTTATATTTATATATATGTAATATGTCTATAATGTAAATATGTGGAATTACTATATGAGGTTGTGTGCCTGAGTGTGTGTAGATTAAATATATTTTTTTTCCAATAAGCTGAGTTTTAGCGTTATATGTTTAAGAACTGGCTTGTAATACATTTAAGCTCTACTAGTTTTCCTACCAAAGACCAAAACGGATGTGATCACAAAGAATATACATGTAAGTTTTCACAGTAGTTAGAATAAGCTGTGGTGAAATATTTAAGGTTATCCAGAGGGAGAAAAGCACCCTTTAGTTTACAGACAATTAAATTTAAATGCAGCCATAACTTACAAGGGTAAATTTGAACCATCCATCCTTTGCTTTACTAGCTAGAGTTTGCCCTCTCCTGTTGGCAATTCTTTACAAAAAAGAGAGGATATCCTGTGCTTACTTGTAGTTGTGGAAAATGTGATCAGTTTAATGATGTATTTTTCATTTGTGAAATGCGTGTAGATAGAAATGGAAATAATGAATAGAAGATGTGAGGGACAGTGAGTTCTGATTGAAATGACAGTGAGAATAAAAAAGTGAAATCAATTTTCTATTTAAACTATTACAGCAACATTCATTAAGACCCTTTCCTAAATAGAATTGGATATTGCAAACTGAAAAAAATATTAATCATGGATTTGCCCTAGATTTTTCTGCATTAGTCTAGCATGAATGTTTATATTCAAGCTGCAAATAGTAGTTTTCTAGGTATTCAGAAGTTAAGAACAATTTAGATTAAGGATGTTTAAGACTCTTTTGTAAAAGGCTCATGCTATTTGAGCTGGTTTAAAAAGATTTGCTTAGCTCATGTTATTGGATCAGAATAATTCTGACACTCTTAATCTTTACTTTTTTTTCCAAAGGACCTTAAACATTTTCTTTCCATTTAAAAATGTGAATGACAAAATTGAGTAAGTAATTGCTAGAAATAGTGCAGTAAAGAGCAAATTTGTGCCTAGGGAAGAAAATGCACTAACTCTTAATCAAGGGACATAGAGGCAGTTCTAAGACAATGTGCTCTCTCTCTCTCCCATCTTTGTGAATTTCATCTATTCATTAGTTTATAATAATATTTGGTAAGAGGTTTAGAATTATTTAGCAGCCCATTGTAAATAGATATCAGGTTAAATGATTATGAGTAACTAAGGGATAGCAGCACATGGGTAAGATGTTCCAGGCAGCTCAGGAGGAAAATAGTGGACAGAGAAGAATTGAGAGGGGCGATCTGAGATGGTGCAAACTCAAATAACAAAAGTAAAAAGAAAAAAAAAAAATGTTTCCCTACATTGGTCTCAATACTAGATTATATCAAGTCACCCTTGGCCTTTCTTAATTTCAACATTATATTTGAAATGAATCTGGAGGTGACTTGTATTAATATGATGCTTATAGTTCATTATAACTGTTACTGATTTTTAGTGCGATTGATTCTTGTTTGGACTAAAGACATCAGCTAGTAAAATGAAATTTGCACTAATTTTTTTACCAAATTAGTAGCCAGTAAAGTGCCATAGTGTAAATACCTTAGAGAAGTCAGAGTTCATCTTTGGAAGGTAAATGATCAGTGGCTTTTATAATTGATTTGTAACTCCAAAAATATATTCTTCCACACTCAGCAACCCCCCCCCCCCCCACTTTGTTTTTGAATTGGAGTCTCACTCTGTTGCCCAGGCTAGAGTGCTGTGGCACACTCACCACCACTGCAGCCTCAACCTGCTGGGCTCAGGTGATCCTTCCACCTCAGCCTTCCAAGGAGCTGGAACCACAGGCATGCACCACCATGTCCAGCTGTTTTTTTTTTTATTTGTTGTAGAGGCAAGATCTTACCATGTTCCTCAGGCTGGTCTTGAACCCCTGAGCTCAGGTAATCCTCTTGTCTCTACCTCCTAAAGTACTGGGGTTGCAGGCTTGATCTACCACACCCTGCATTTTTTAACAAGTAAATATGTTTCGATATCTTTAATTTTTTTTTTTTTGGAGTCAGAGTCTCACTCTACTGCCCAGGTTGGAGAGTGCAGTGGTAGGCTCAAGGCTACCACAGCCTCGACCTGCTGGGCTCCAGCGATCCTTCTGCCTCAGCCTTCTAAGTAGCCAGAACTACAGGCACATGCTACCACGCTCAACTAATTTTTTTTTTTTTAATTGTAGAGACATGATCTCACCAAGTTGCCTGGGCTGGTCTTGAACCTGCGGACTCAGACAATCTACTCCCTCTGCCTCCCAAAGTGCTGGGATTACAGGCTGAGCCACCGAGCCTAGCTGATATCTTTAATTGTTTTATTGACCCACAGGTATACAATTTGAAATCATGAATAAGGTATTGTTTTTAGATTTCCTTCATATATGAGATGGCAGTGAAAAACAGTGTAAATCTTTTTAAAAATTTAAAAATAGGGACTCGTCTTCTTACCCAAGGAAGGCAGTTTATTCCTTGAGTCCATTTGATCATAGATTAAGCATCATATGTATTAAAAATAAATGCATCTGGACTAAGGCCAATTTATTCAGTGGGAGCTAAAACAAATGAGATGGGTTTGTTTCATGTGGGCTTCTTTATATCCCATGGCCTCAGATAAAACTCAGTATTACATCAGGCTGAACTAGATTTATACAAATATATGTATATACATTTTATATATGTAACACTTTATATATAGTAATATCACATTCACTAATAATATGTTATCACCCCACCTAAGAATCTGTGAGAAGAGGAAAGATAGGTGAAGTTATTGAAAAATACAGTCAGGAAAGGTAAGAGGGCCTTTCTCAACAACTGGTGTAAAAGGAAGTGTTTGTGGGTGGGGCACATCCTGGCCACACAAAATTCAAAATAAACTTATCCAGGAGCCCCTCACATAGACTGATCGTAGTAACTGGCCCAGAGCCCTGAATGCTTGATTGATTTTACACAGTAAGAAACTGAGAGGCCTAAGGTCAGAGCTCAAGATACCTCTGGGATTTGGAAGGCTCCACAGAGCTTTAATTCTCTGGCATCGGTACTATGACACATTGCCTATCTTGTGCCAGTTCAAGTTATTCTGTATTTTAAATGAGCCAGTCTGTAAATTCCGAGCCTCTCTTATTTCCGGGAGATTTTAAATGTGGTGTAGCTGAAAGCCCATGCTTTGAAGGCAGAATTTAAAACATGAAGTAACATGAGTAATAATAGTTCTTTATGAATCTACAACATATGTGATGTACATGTGAGGTGGCAGACAATGTTAGCATTCATTTGATTCCTCTTTGCTTGTGATAAACTCTTGTGAATTACTGGAATTACATAGGATGTTTTCTAACATACTAAACCTATACATCTACTCCTTGTGTGGATAGAGTTAGGATGAAACCGATACTAAATGCAGTAGTTACTGTTATAGAGATGATTACTGGATTTGTATTATTTAACTTTGCTAATCTACTGTGAAGTAATTATAATCAGCAATGAGGTAAATGTGTGCATATGTGTGTCCATAAGTATGTATGTATGTGTGCATATAGAGAGCTACTTAATTTAAAGGTAAGTGCCCATATTAATGTCAAATTTTCATTTTCTTTTGTTAATGAAAATTCTAGTAATTTTTATGTAGTAAAACTATTAGCTGATTAGCTCACCATGTAAGTGTTCTACAAGCGTATTGATTTATCTTTTCAAACTAATGGATAGTTTGTTTCACCGAGACTCCATTAGAAGTTCTTGGTGTAGGAAAATATGTTTTAAAAGCAACCACCAAACATTTTACACAATTGTGAATAAACTTAGTTTGATCACTATTATTATTTGCATTCATTTGCAGCATCGAGCTAAATAAATAAATGGCTTTGTTTAAAATGACAACATAGGAAAGATTAGCTATTGTGATTTTTTTCCATGAGATGTATTAATCTGTTAATACATACAGCTTTTATTTTTAAAGTCTAGATTATTGGTTAATACAATATTTGAACTAAGTTGTAAACAATTTCTCTGATAACATGAAACATAGCTATGTGTTCATTTTAGTTTAGCAAAATGATTCCTTCCCTCAGTTTTTTATCAACGACTAAATCCATGTTTAAGAACCTATAGTGGGAATTGTGCTTGCCAGGCTCTCAAGAGTTAAAATTAGTATAAGATTGCTTTATCAAGGAAGCTATGATCTAGTTCACTGGTTTTCAGTCTTTGCTATACGTTGGAATTATTGGGGGAATTTTTAAAAAATTAATGCCTGTGTTCTACCCCTAGAGATTCTAATTTAATTGCTTTGTGCTGCAGCCTGGACCTGTCCTTTTAAACCTCACCACAAGATTCTAACATGCAGCAGTGTTTGTGAATTATATGTCTACTATATGACATTCTCTTTTCTCCATTTATTTACATTTCTGTCTACGTTTTAGATTCAGTACCTTACTTACTTCTTGAGGACAAGTGCATATCTAATCAATTTCTTTAACTCCTGCTCTTAGCAGAATTCCTGCTATGTAGTAGGCACCAAATAAATATAATTCACTGAGGCTGGGCTCAGTGGCTCAGCCTGTAATCCCAGCACTTTTGGAGACTGAGACTCGTGGATTGCCTGAGCCCGCGGGTTTGAGACTAACCTGGGAGACTTGGCGAGACCTCATCTCTACAATAAGTCAAAAATTAGCCAGGTGTGGTAGCGCACATCTGTAGTTCTGGCTACTTGGAAGGCTGAGGCAGAAGAATCGCTGGAGCCCAGCTGGATGCTGAGGTGGCCATGAGTGTGCCACTGCACTCCAGCCTGGGCAACGGAGTGAGACTCTGACTCAAAAATAGAAATAAATAAACAAACAAACAAACAAACAAATAAATAAATAAAATTAACTGAACACGAGCGAGGAACATTTCTATAAGAAATGTGTTCCTGAATTGTACCCCGTATCTTTAAAATAAAATTTTTTTAAAAAGAAATATGTTCAAAGAATATAACTTTGAGTAGTGACATAGAATTCTAGTTGAACCTGATGTGAGAAACAACTGTCCTGGCCAGTAGAAATGAATGAGACTTAACATGGTTCTTTGGATGGGTATGCAACTAAGTGTGGTGCCACATCTGATGCCAGAGACAGGCACTTACCTAGGAGGAAGGAGGAAGAGAAGTGGGATTAACTGACACTCAGCTAGGTCACAGATGTTGAAATCCCACAGAAGGCTGCATTGGCTCAAGGGACCACAAGTCATAGATAAATTCAGTAATCAGATGTGGATGGCCTAGAAGGATGGGAGAACACATGGAGAGCAGATGGAAGGGAACTGGAGACCAGAAGAAAGGGCGAGTTGCAGTCATAGCTGTCAACCCCACTAGTAGTAAGAAACGGCTCATTGGGTCATGAGAAGCATGCTGGAGCCAACCAACCCAGAGGGCTTAAAAGAGAAGAAAGTAACTAGCTTTAGAAACACATCCTTATCGTACTTACTATTTTTATATTTTGTTTTGTTCACTGCAAAATTTATCTAAAAGTAGTTTGGAGGATTATTTTACTTACTTATTTATTCATTTATGTCAAAGTCTCACTCTGTCACCTAGGCTGGAATGCAGTGGCACGCTCATGGCCCCCACAGCCTCAACCTGCTGGGCTGTGGCCACCCCTCCACCTCAGCCTTCCAAGTAGCTGGAACTACAGGTAGGTGCTACAATGCCAGGCTAATTTATTTATTTATTTATTGTAGAGATGAGACCTCACCAAGTTGCCCTGGCTGGTCTCGAACCGCTGGGCTCAGGCAATCCTCTCACCTCTGCCTCCCAGAGTGCTAGAGTTATAGGTGTGAGCCACTTCACCCAGTTTGGGGGATTATTTTACACATGATTGTTCTCCTTTCTGGTATTTTATTGTTTAGGTTAAATTCCAAAAGAATAACACCAGTCTTATTACCTAATTTCCAAAATTGCCGACGTGTGCCTTATCTCTCATTTTGTAATCATTACCCCATCATCTATGGCTGGTTTATGTCGTTTCTTCTCCAGTCACTCCAGCCTTGAGCTTGAACAGTCTCATCATGAAAAACCATCAGCTGACTTCTCCCCCACAGTAGTATGCCTTTTCATGTCTCCTTGCCTCAGGCCTGCTGCTTCATCACCTAGGATATCATTTCTGACTTTTCCATCCAGACTTTTGTTTCAAGACCAGGTGTAATTCCTCTGAGATGCTGTCTTCATTTTAACAAAGTAAGCCTTGCAGCGCACTTCAGTGCCATTGTAGCTCTGTCTAAAATGCATGTTTATAAATTTAGTGTCTCAGCCTCCCCTAACAGACTGTAAATACATCAAAGGCAAAGGTGATGTCTTACCAACAGATCCCTTGTGCATATCACTGTGTGCTAAATTGATCCTCTGTCATGATAATTGAATGACTACAATATTTCCCCATTTTTGCAGGTAAAATAAGTAAATTGACAGTGTATTCTAAATGTAAAGTTTTTGTCCTATAATTGTTTTTAAACCTATCTTTGTTGATGAAGAGACAGCTAGGAATAAGTGAACAAATGCTGTTATAAAGCATAGAATACAGCCAGTCATACTTAGATCAGTTGCTAACTGCTTTTCTCAATGTGCATGTTCATAATTGTTTTAATATCATTTATATTTATGTGTAAAAAGTATTAATACCTATAATGACATTAGATATAGCAATAACTACAAAAAGCTTTGTAACTCCCAGGTGTTCTAATGCTTAAATTATTGTGAGAACCTGTGATAATATAAGGGAAATTCTCTCTTGTTCTTTCAGTTATTGATTTAGTTGAAATTGTGAATTGCATTCTGGTAATGGAGACTAGCGTTAATTATTTCTAGAATTTGCAGTCAGCAGTGTGACATAAGCACCAAGTAATCTTTAGGGTAAAATGTTTTACCCATTATTTTTGAGTAAAGTATACTTTGTGCAACTAAATCTCAAACTTACTCTTGATTTCTACTCCTCCCATGACCATATTAACAATATTCACATCTAGGAAAAATGTGAGTTGTAATGAGAAATGATATAACCCATCTTTTAGTATGGAGAAGCTGTAAGGAAAGTGATGATAGTGACATTTTCATTCTTCCACTTTAATTTGTTGCATATTGCTGTGCTAGATAGATTCGTCTAAGAATCCTAATCCATTTACACACTTCCTGTGGTGTTTAGCTTATTGACATGCAGTGAACACTTTTCATCAGCCTTTCTCTGTCATTTTCCTAACACAGCGTAAGTACACAGTGGTGTGCTTCAAATAAGTCTCCATTGAAATGTATGTTGCATTAACTAAGGCTTATTTTCTTTGAGACATCATTATGTTCTCTGTAAATCTCCATTACTTTTAGATTATTAAAAATTAAACCTCTTTATGAGAAGTGCAGTTTTCAAGAGACAGTACTTGTTAGAATTGTGCCCCTTTTCCACACAGAGCTGTAGGTCAGGTGCCACTGAAGGCTGGTTAACCACGTGCAGGGCTGCCAGTTTGGGTCTTAGTACCAGGACAGGGTGGTGGGATTTAGAGCGCTCTGGGGTGAAGACCAGTCTCTTTATACACTGCAGATTATGGGCTTTATTCGTATGATCTCTTTAGGTATGTACATATATTAGTCCATGAACAATTTGAGTAACCTAAATGATGGCTTAGTGTCTGATTTCCTAGTGACTCTTAATTATCTACATTTCTACCACTGCAAAATTTATATGTAAGGCTTTTAATGTCTAAATCACATGAAAACTGTGAGAAAGGAAAACAGGTTGTAGATGTTTTTCTTTTCTTTCTTTTTTTTTTTTTTTGAGTTGGAGTCTCACTCTGTCATCCAGGCTGGAGTGCAATGGTATGCTTATGGCCACCGCAGCTTCCACCTCCTAGGCTCAGGTGATACTTCTGCCTCAGCCGTCCAACTAGCTGAAACTAAGGCGTGCGCCACCATGCCTGGCTAATTTTTTTATTTATTGTAGAGACGAGGTCTTGCCATGTTACCCAGACTGGTCTTGATCCCCTGAGCTCAGGCAGTCCTCTCACTTCTGCCTCCCAAAGTGCTGAGATTACAGGCTTGAGCCACTGTGCCTGGCTATATGTTTTTTATTGCATTTTGTACAGATCAGTATACGTATCTATATTACTAGTTTTACAATTATTCTACCAGGTAAAATTTAAAAATGGTGCTTTAAGGGAATATGGTGCATGTATATCTAGAATGTCTATAAATAGGAATAATTGCATGTCATGTTGCCATTTCAATTTGTGCTAATATATCTCAATGAGTGCTAGAAATACAATTAGTAATACAAAAGAGTGGTAGCTTCCAGGCCTGATAAAGGAAAAAAAAAGAGTAATATTAAATTAGGCAAACACAGAGAAAATATATAAAAGAACAAAATTAAAAGGTAAAATTACTGTTTCTTTTCTGTAGAAAAACTTCAAAGTCTCAATCATGAAAAAATATTAGCAGAAAATAATATGACTATTGGTCATTATAAATAATAGTTTCACTATAATTTCCTTTATGAAACTACTTTTCTTTCCAAGTATGGAAATTTTCATTGTTCAATATAAATGTGTTTAAGGTGGTGTGAGAAAGAACTTAGCTTTGAAGAAGGACGGAGGGCTTTTCTATCGTAAATAGGCATGAGCTGCTCAGAAGTTGAAAGCTTGCCTCCTCAGAGACCAGTCCTTGTTTCCCCAATGCAGTTCCCCAAGGAGGCAACCAGACAAGCGCCTGCTTTTAGGAAAATACAGAGATTTGACAGTTACTAGACTGCCTAGGAGTGCCTCTCTCTTACTCATGAGAGCATCTGCCATGATCTTATGGAAAATGTGTTCCAAATTCCAAACAAGATCTGCAGCATGAATCCATTCATTGGGAAGCCATGTTCCAATTTTTATTCAACCAACAGAATTTCAACTGCAATTGCAAGAAAAAAAAAAGATGCTCAAATTTATCTAACTGCTTGAACCACTCGGGTTTGGGATTAGGTAAATAAAAACATCTATTTATTAAACATAGAGGCTTCAGTGTTTAGTACCAACTGTTGTTGTTTTGGCAGATTTCAGGTTTTAATGTTAAATGGGAGAAAATACTTTCTGTCAAAACATTCCTCATTGAAGAAATCAGAGCCTTTTTGGACTGACCTAAATCCTCGTGTTTCTTCATTATGCCCTTTCTGTACTGCTGTCGAGATTTGTTGCACATGAAATGAGCTCTCAAGCATAAAAGAATGACATGCCAAATGGGAGTTGCCTATTTTCTTTTGTATATTAACCAGTTGTATAATTCACCAGGAGGAATAGTCCACACAAGTAGTAACAGCAGGACCGTCCAACCCCAGCAAACTTCTCACAGGAGTGAGGAATTGCCTTTTAAATTCAAAATAATTTAATGATTTGCACCATTTTTATTAAAAGTAAATAAATAGAATGGCATAATAAAACAACTAATAACTTTTTTGTACAGCAATGTCTGTGTAAAATACTGCCCTAGGGATAGCAAAGGCACATCATTTGTAATGTAAGACGTTTGCTATCTCAGTCACTTTATACCAGGATGGTATCATACTACTGTCACTTTCAAACTAATTTACTTTTAGTGATTTGAGATGTATGGCTATACATATAAAAATGTTTCAAGAAAAATATAACTTATGCATGATTTACCTGGGAGAATGTTCTGAGATTGGTTTAAGATCAGATAAATTCAACATGTGGACATTTTTTCAAATTCTCTTTTTGTTGAAATTTTATATTTAAATATTCAAGGAAAATGGCAAAATAACATAAATGAATATGACCATATAAACTGAATTAATTACAAGAAATGTTCTTATAGTAAAAGCTTAGCCAGTATGTATAGAATTCTCTATGCCAAACTAAATTCAGTGGACCCCTAATTGAGCATAGATATTAAAGGAATAAGTCAGTGATAGTAGCAAATGTTTTAATACTGTGTTTTAAATTTGAAGTAAACAAAGATTAACTGTATGCTTATAGGAGGTTTAAGGGATATATTTATATAAGCATCCATTTACAAGATAAAGAGCTGTTGAATTAAAATTTATTTATTATTGTCTGCAGCAATGATATTTGCAAAGCATCATGGGGGTTTATTTGAAGTTTAATGACTTGTCAATGAAGATCAGTGGTGTTTTCTCATTGTCACTTCTTTTGATAATGAATTTGTGGTCATGAGAAGACCTAAGAGTTCTCACTTGAATATCCAGATGTCTCTGTGAAGTCTTCTCTGCCTCTTTTTTGGTAAAGAACCTACAGCTTCCCTCTTATTTCTAATTCTAGCTATAGGGTTCTGAGTTCTGCTAGGTGGGCAATGCATAGGCTTGAAAGGCCTTACAGAGAAAGTCTACAGAGTCTAAGAATCCTAACCTTAGGCCTTATAACTTACCACACTCTGGGGCTTTGGAGAGATGGCTGGTAACTGGCATATTTGCTTTATATGAGATGCCTCACAGAAAATGAAATGGCAGATTATGTTGCTTTTTTTTTTTTTTTTTTTGAGTTGGGGTCTTAGTCTGTTGCCTAGGCTGAAGTGCAGTTGCACTCTCTCTCTCTTTTTTTTTTTTTTTTGAGTTGGAGTCTCACTCTGTCACCCAGACTGGAGTGCAGTGGCCGCTCCTGACTACCGCAGCCTCGACCTGCTGGGCTCCGGCGATCCTTCCGCCTCAGCCTTCCAAGTACCTCGACCTGCTGGGCTCCGGCGATCCTTCCGCCTCAGCCTTCCAAGTAGCTGGAACTACAGGCGCGTGCTACCACCCCCGGCTGATTTTTTGATTTATTTATTGTAGAGATGAGTTCTCGCCAAGTTGCCCAGGCGGGTCTCAAACCCGCGGGCTCAGGCAATCAATCCACTCACCTCAGCCTCCCAAGGCGCAGGATTACAGGCTGAGCCACCGAGCCCGGCTTGCAGTTACACTCTCATGGCTACCTCAGCTTCGACCCACTGGACTCCGGTGATCTTTCTGCCTCAGCCTTTCAAGTAGCCAGAACTACAGGCGTGTGCTGCCACACCCAGTTAATATTTTTGTTGTTGTTGTAGAGATGAGGTCTCGCCAAGTTGCCCAGGCTGGTCTCGAACCTGCGGGATCAGGCAATCCTCTCACTTCGGCCTCCCAAAGTACTGGGATAGCAGGCTTAAGCCACTGTGCCTGGCCTCTGTTGCATTCTTAAACCTTGAGTTCTTTTAGTGTGTCAACACAAACTGACTCTCACTAAGTTCTATATAATGGTCAGTCATGACAGTTTATGATAATAGGACATTACAGTGTTTTAATTTGTATAGAATGCAGCATTTAGTATGTCATTCTACAGATGAGAAAAACAAGACTTAGAAAGGTAATGTGACTTCACCAAATCACACAATTTCTTAAAAATCACAGAGTTTGAATGACAGTCTTTCATCCTGCCTGCAACCCTTTCCAAGTCTTTTTTGTTCTACCTCTTTGTACATTCAGTATTTCAACCAATGTTTATTCAGTAATTCAACCAATATTTAGTGAGCACCTACAGCATGCCAGATCTATGCTTAGTGCTGAGAATAACCACATGAGTAAAGTAGATATGGTCCCTGCCTTCTTGAAACTTACTCTAACAGGGAAGACATATTAAAATCAAATAATCCTTCAAATATATAATTATAAGTACAGTATGTTTTCATAAATCCTATATATACCATGTGAATGTATTACTATTAGTTCAGCTAATTTACCTAGTCCATATTTAGTGATTATGATTTTTCTAGCAGATATTTTTGTTACTTAAATTTTATAAGAATATTTATTCTTCAAAATCATTAAGCAGAATTTGAGGCTGTCTATATGGCACTGGTAAAAGGAGTGACCTGCGTACTTTTACATTTAGAGAGGTTTTTTTGTTTTGTTTTGTTTTGAGGGACAGGCAGAACTCTTGACTGTATTTTCTCCTTCCCAGAGTAAATCTTTGGATTTAATTCTAAGGGCAATGGGAAACCATTGGATAGTTTTTGTTGTTGTTGTTGTTGTTGTTGTTTTTGAGTTGGAGTCTCACTCTGTCGCCCACACTGGAGTGCAGTGGCCGCTCCCGGCCACCGCAACCTTGACCTGCTGGGCTCCAGCAATCCTTCTGCCTCAGCCTTCCAAGTAGCTGGAACTACAGGCGCACACTACCACACCCGGCTAATTTTTTGATTTATTGTAGAGATGAGGTCTTGCCAAGTTGCCCAGGCGGATCTCGAACCCGCGGGCTCAGGCTGGATAGTTTTAAACATGGGAATGAAATAATATGATTTGCATTTTTAAAAAGTTACCCTGCCTTCTAGGGGAAATAGGTCATAGGGAGCCAGAAGAGTAGAAGAGAGAATAGTTCTCGCTGTTGTACTATTCTGGACAAGAAATCAGAGTGTTGTGAACTAAAGAGAAAAAAAGAATGCAAGGAGACATTCAGTATATTTTGGAGGTGTGTCTAGCACATTGGATGTTGAGATAATGTGATTATTGGAGTATTTACCTAGTCAGTCTTCACTCTTAGAGGAACTCAAGTCTTTTTGCCCTCTTCTGTTTTTTTGCCTTCAGGCTACTTGAAATTCACATAGCTATGCTGATTGGACTCATTATATAATATAATATATATTATATAATATTATATGTGTATGTGTGTGTATATACACACATGTGTGTGTGTGTGTGTGTGTTTGTGTGTGTGTGTGTGTTTGTGTGTGTGTGTGTATTTGCCCCTAGTGCCCTCAAAAGGTGGGATGGCAATTCTTTGACCTTTTCTTAGAAAACCCCATTTTCCATTCTCCAGTCCCAACCTTGTCTCTTCTCTACTTTTTAAGTCTATCCTCGGAACCTGTAATGTTATCTTGCCTCCAAGTTTATGCTAGATGGAACTATTTTTTTCCTAAACTTTTCTTAACTTGTCTCTTCACCTCCTCCCAGTGTATTGGAATCTTTTTCTTCTGTCCTCTCCTGAGGGAGGAATTCCTCATTTTTCCCAAAGCTGACCATTTCACCTAGGTTCATGATTCCATTTTATCCCACCTCCTCCTAAACTTTAATCTATCAATTATTACTTCCTTTACTTGTATTTTGCCTTGGAACATCTTTTTTTTTTTTTTTTTTTTTGAGTCAGAGTCTCACCCCAGGCTGGAGTGCAGTGGCACGCTATGACCACTGGCACACTATGACCACTGCAGCCTGGACCTGCTGGGCTCAGGCCATCCCTCTGTCTCAGTCTTCCAAGTAGCTGGAATTACAGACACGCACTACCATGCCTGGCTATGCCTTGGAACATCTTAAAAGATAAGTCCATACTTGCTGTTACTAATTCCTTCTCACACATTTACTCTTTCAGGCAGTGTCATAAACTTATTCTCCAGGACCTCTTATAAAATAGGTATTTCAAGTAGGTGAAGGAGGAAGGACTCTAATGATTTCAGTCTTTAGCTTTCTAGACAACTCTACCACATGATCATGACTCTTGTGCAACTCTCTTGACATTTCTAGAAATTGTTTCACTTTTGTTTTTCCTGTTACTTCTAAAGACACTTTGGTTTTTGCTTTATTTTCCTCAGGGTTCTGTCCTCAGTGTTTTTGTTTTGTTCTGTTTCTTTTTGTTTTGCACACTGTTAACTATCTCTATTATCATGTACCAACTCTACAATGAGAACATACACTTTCTCTCCAGATTCAGATTTTGTCATTCAACAAAGCTATGGAAGCTACCTTAGATGCCTGTTTTCTTCACTCCCAGCATAGAATAAGTTATCAATTCCTAGAAATATGACCCCTTAGTTAAAGCCCACTTCATCTACTGGGTCACTGAAACAGCGTATGAACTTGCTTGCTTGCTGACCTCTGGTCTTTCCCTTTCTTACACCTTTCCACATACTATGGTTATTTTATAAAAACACAGACTTGGCTGTGTCATTATGTTTGTGAAATATTTAAAACAAACTGAAAAATACAGAAAATAATCTAGCAGACATCACCTTACTTATCACCAAGATTTGCAAATATTAGCATATTTTGAAATCTGTTTCAAATCCTTCTGACAAATAAATCAAATATTATGGGTATATTTGAAATCTTTCCATTTCTCCTGCCCTTCTTCCCTCATAGAGTTAGTGTATATCCTTTCTGTCTACATAATATATTATTTATGATCTTAAGATTTATATTAATTGTATATACTGCTCTTTTTGGCTCAGATGTTGGTTTCAAAGCTTATCCATGTTGATACAGATAACTCTAGTATAATAGTTCTCAACCTGAAATCAGGAGGGCTTGTTAAAACACAGCCTGCTAGGTCCTACTGCCAGAGTTTCTGATTCAGTAGATCTGGAGTGGGCTGAGAATTTACATTTTAATAAGTTTCCAGATGATGTTGCTTCTGCTCTTCCTGGACAATACTTTGAGAAAAGTTAGTTTTGTATTCTCACTTTAATAGGAGTACTGCATGCCTTTTTGTGATATTACCACAATCTATATAGCAGTTTTAGCAGTTACAAATAAGGCTGCCTTAAGAACCCTTGTATGTTTCCGTGTACATTTGAAAGGAGTGCCTCTAGAATGTACTCCTGGGCATGGTACTGCTATGCCCAATGGAATGTGAATGCAAACTTTAGTAGATGTTCACAAAGATCCCTCCAATCTGGTTGTACAAGTACATTTCCACATTCTCACCAACAGTTTATGGAAGCTCTCATTGCTCTGCATTTTCACCTTTACTTAGTATTTTTAGAATCTTATCTTTTTCACCAGTGAAATTGTTGTGAAATGAGGTATCTTTGCCATCTTACTCAGGTTTTCCAAGTTATGAGTGAGGTTGAGCATCATTTTCCTTATGCCAATGGTTATTCAGGTTACATCCTCTGAGTGTTGCCTGGTTTTGTCCTTCCTTGATTTTCCTATTGGGTTTTTGGAATTTTCATATTGATTTCTAAAATTTGTTTATCCATTTTGGATACTAATCTTTTATCAGTAGCGTCTTCTTGCAGTTTTTGGCTTGTCTTCATACACAATGATTTGTTTAAACACAGATGCTTTAATGTAATAGGTTCAAATATCAGTTCTCTCATGACCTTTTTAAATAAAACTTTCCTTATGGTAACATTATGGGATATTCTCCTATACTTCTCTCTTTAATCTTGCTTTTCACATTTAGATCTCATTTATATAGGAATCTATCCTTCCCTCCTAATATAGATTGCTATATCTGTCATACATCAAGGTACCATATCTATGTAGGGCTTCTATTGCAGTCCATTGGTCTCCTGTCTGTTCCCTTTACCGATATGTCACTATTTTAGTTTTATTATAACTAGTTTTATTATAACTTTTTTTAAAAATTGGAATCTCACTCTGTAGCCCAGACTGGAGTACAGTGGTATAATCACTGCTCACCACAGCCTCAGTCTCCTAGACTCAAGTGATTCTTCTACCTAAGCCTCCCAAGTGACTAGGACTACAGGTGCACACTACCATGCCCCTCTAATATTTAGATTTTTTTGTAGTGACAAGGTTACCTATGTTACCGAAGCTGGTCTCAAACTCCTAGGCTGAGGTTCAAGCAGTCCTCCTACCTCAGCCTCCCAAAGTGCTGGGATTACAGGCAGAAACCACTGTGCCCAGCCACTGTAACATTTTTTGTTTGTTTACTTTGATCCTTCCCTGGGCTTCATTGCTACTTCTTTGGGTGAAGTTTTGTAAACGCCCCTCTGTGTGTCTCTTCCAGGGTCATAGATTTGTGCACAGGTTCTCAGATCTAGCTTTCTGCCTCTTGTAGGTTCTAAGATATATCTCTAGTGATGGCTGGTGTGCTCAACTTCACCCTTCAACAAGGTCTGGGTCAAGGATCTTGGATTGGTACTGAGTCAGCTGTGTTCTTGCCCTTCTAGGTTGGCCTACCCTCCTCATTTTTAGCCCCTGGAGTTTTGTCAGCCAGCCTGCCTTCCTTTCTACCTTTGTGATCTCTCTCTCTCTTTTTTAGCAATTCTACATGATTGGAACAGGAAGAGAAACCCTCCTCAGCTTGTTGCCAAAAAGTTCTTCTCTGTGCTTCTTTAAAAACTCTGATATATTCTTTTTTTTTTTTAGTCAGAATCTCACTCGGTTACCTAGGCTAGAGGGCAAGTGGCATGCTCATGGCCACTGCAGCCTCGATTTGCTGGGCTCAGGCAATCCTTCCAAGTTGCTGGAACTATAGGCATGTGCCACCACACCTGACTAATTTTTCTTGGTTTATTGTAGAGATGAGTTCTCACCAAGTTGCCTGGGCTGGTCTGGGACCCTTGGGCTCAGGCAATTCTCTCACCTTGAAACTTGTTTAATCTAAAAGTGATTCAGATTTTATTGCACAACATATGAAGTCTTTTGTAATCTGACTTAGCTTGATGATTCCAGCCTTGTCCTTTCTCACTTTTCTCCAACACCCGACATGTCTAACCACATTGATCTAATTTAAGCGATACTGTCTCTCTTTTCAGTATATGAAGGCTGTTCAGTTCCTCTGAGTTCAGCTGTATCTATGTTCATACTTTAGATATTTGTTCTACTTAATTTGTATTTAGATAATTTCAAGTATACGAGGGGGGATGCCCCCAAAATTCAGAATTTGTTTATTAAAAAATTGTGCATTTACTCTTATATGCTTAAACTTCAGTCAACCTTAAAAATACTCACCGTTTGATGCAATACACCTACTTATATGCTTTTTTCACTACTCAAAACAATTTTGGAATTCGTCAATTTTGATGTCTTTTGGTGCTTCTGACGTTGTTTGTTTCACCTCTTCCACATGGGCAAAATGTTTCCCTTTGAGACTTTTTTCATCCAAGAAAACAAACACCCAAAAATCACTCAGGGCAAGATCTGGTGAATAGGGAGGGTGGGACATAGGGGTCATGTTGTTTTTGTTCAAAAACTGCTGAACACTCAGCGTCGTGTGGACAGGTGCACTTGAAAATCACCCGTCATGAAATGAATGGGTAAACGTGTTGAAAGAGTCTCCAAAGAATAATTCACTGAAGCTGAACACAGCCTCTCACAACAATACTAGGTGTATACTGGCTGGGGAAAGCCTGTGATACAGGGGTCCTGGCCTTCAAAAGATAGTTCCAGGTTTTTTTGAGTTCCCTCTCATAATTTGATTTTTTGATGTTGTTCAAAGATTCAAAAGCCTTATATTCAACTGACTAAAGTATTAAACTGTCTTCTTATAGCTTGGTTATACTTTCATTGGATTATGTTTTTAATTACATTATTGTGGCCTATAATTTTCCTACATTTTGGAATTTTTTCAAGTTTTGTTTGTGGTTCAATTATTCAATTACTATGAATGTTTCATTGAAATGAAAGAATATATATTATTTTCTGTAGGACACTAAATTCCCCACCAAAGAATAATAAAACATGATCTGTAGTGAGTAATAATTTTATACTTCATAAAATCCATTAAATATTATATAAGATAATACATTTAATTTTTATATCAAGAAAGATGATACACAAAACTGTATTTCTTTTTCTTTTTTTTGAGTTGGAGTCTCACTCCATCGCCCAGGCTGGAGTGCAGTGGCACACTCACAGCCACCGCAGCCTCAATCTGCTGGGCTCAGGCAATCCTTCCTCCTCAGCCTTCCAAGTAACCAGAACTACAGGTACATGCCACCATGCCCAGCTAACTTTTTGATTTATTGTAGAGACTAGGTCTCGTCAAGTTGCCCAGGCCAGTCAAACCCCTGGACTCAGGCATTCTTCTCACCTCAGTCTCCCAAAGTACTGGGATTACATACAGGCTTGAGCCACCATGCCCTGCCAATGACAGTATTTTATAGAATTGGAAAATACTAGACCGGGCATGGTGGCTCAAGCCTGTAATCCCAGCACTTTGATGACAGAGGTGAGAGGATTTCCATAGTACACAGGTTCGAGAATGGCCCGGGCAACTTGGCGAGACCTCGTCTCTACAATAAATCAAAAAATTAGCTGGGCATGTGGCATGCGCCTTGTAGTTCTGGCTACTTGGAAGGCTGAGGCGGAAGGATTGCCTGAGCCCAGCAGGTCGATGCTGGAGTGGCCATGCATGTGCCACTGCACTCCAGCCTGGGTGACGGAGCAAGACTCCAACTAAATAAATAAATAAAGTATTGTGATCACCTGTTTCCTGAAAATGTATATTTTCACTTTCAATTTAATTTTTCATTTTATTTAAATAATTGTATTTATTATTTTAAATGAAAATATTAATAATATGAAATGTACCAAGATGAAATTATAATTATTCAACTAGCAGAAATATTTTTAGGCGTTATAATTTGCTGTAGACCCATTGGGTGATATTTCCCTCTTGGAATGCTGCACTTTAGTGAAGCCCCCCCATGCCTTGCTTCATTCTAAGAGGTACTGTTCATCAGGTTCAGACACTTAATATAGCCTAGTGATGATGTCTGTCTAATTTGAAGAACAGTCAATATATTCTAAGGGACATTTTTAAGCTGTTGCTTGAGAAACAAAATGGTACATCCTTCCAACACACACACCTCCCATGATGGTTTTTCTCCTTACCATTCTTTCTAGATAGGTCTATTAAAATAGTTTTTACAGTTATTTTTTCCTGTTTGTCCTATGCTGCAACAATATTTCATGTGTCTTGGTCTCCAGACAAGTGGAGCTTGGAGAGGTTTGCTGCACGTTTATCTGTGAGGCCTAGGGGTGAATTCTTGGTATGAGCTGTCATTTTGTTTCTTATCTTCAAGGGTGTCACTCTGACAAGACAACTGGTGCTCCAACAATTCTATTAATATAAGTCTTGGTTTTTGCCCTCTGGTATCATTTTGCAATGGCATTGCAGTGTCCTCAATCTTGAACTTCCATGTAAACATATTTCCAAATTCACAGGCTAAACTTTTAAGAGCTTAATTAAGTTTAAAGGTGCTAAGTCTATGAAGTCTGGCCTGAAGTGAAAGGACCAATGTATTTGCATTTTCTTCCTATCAAGTCTCACTAATCTGACTCCACTAATTGAGAATTTCTCTTTTAATCTCAAGTGTGTGTGTGGGGGGGTGGACATTAAAGCATCTTTACTTAGTGAATGCTTTACTTAGTGAAGTGTTAAAATGAACAGTATTTAAGAAATAATTTTAAATATACTGGGAAAAGCATAGTTTTTGAAGTACATAGAAGGCCCTTATTTTAATTCATTCAAATTATATACTGATAGTATATCAATTACATGTTGTTTATTAATTACAAAAAAAAAAAATGCCAGGCATGGTGGCTCACGCCTGCATGAGTGGTGGTGGAGGTGAGAGAATTGCTTGAGCCCAGGGGTTTGACACCAGCTTGGGCAACTTGGTGAGACCTCATCTCTACAATAAATTTAAAAATTAGCTGGCATGGTAATGCGCCATAGTTCCAACTATTTGGAAGACTGAGGTGAAAGGATCGCCTGAGCCCAGAAGGTTAAGGCTGCGGTGACCATGAGCATGTCACTGCACTTCAGCCTGGGCAACAGAGTGAAACTCCAACTTAAAAAAAAAAAAAAATTAAGCAAAAGGGAAAAAGACTTCACTGACCAATCTATTTGTTAGCATGCCTTATTTAGTTCTTTGTGTCTGAAAGCATTTAAGCCATTTTTGGAAAACAGACCAGTGATTCAGGTAATTCTTCCTCTATAATTCGAATTACTAAGGTTTCACAGCATATGGAAATCTGTCATCTGTTGACAATCCTTATTCCTTCCACCTTCTCAGAAATGGAGTTTAGCTACACATGGTAGATGTGCCGTAAGGATGACTGCTTGGTGTGAAGGCAGGAGATTTGGCTTCTGCACTAAGGAGGGTCAGGGTAGAGATGACAAATGACTACCTCTGTAAAGGTGAGGGCCATGAACCATTGGGTAGCTTTCTAATTGTCATGACTAACATCCTTAACTTGGAAAGAAAATAACTGGTCTGCTTATTAATTCAGATACTGTTTATAGATACTTTGTCAAGGGCAATCTTTTATGTAAGGATTTATTTTGATTAAAATCTTTTGGAAAAGATGATATATTTGACACTTCATACATTTTATCAGAGACCTGTCATAAGCAATCTGAAATTAAGTTACAGAATGTCTCCTTAAGCAAACAATCTTCTTTTAAGATACCAACTGTTCCCCTCAGCTAGAGGCACATTAGAACTTTGTCGCTTTTAGAAAATGTCACTAGCCAGAGAGCTAAGGAGAACTTTGGACAACCATCTTGGCTAATGCCAAGATCTGCACAGAAAGATCACATAAGTTTCCAACAATCTTTCAACCTTGACAAGAGTGCCTGGGTCTCCTGAATTTCAGTGAGTTGTCTATTCTCTTTCTCATGGTTGCCTCAGTCCTCACATTTATTCAGTAGTCAGTAAACATGCATTGGGTGCCTTCAGTCTACCAGGTACTATGCTAGGCACTGGGCATGCTATAGGAAGTAACATACTGCCTGCCATAGTCTAGTGGGCAAGAGTGATAAAGAAGATTTGAAGAGCTGTGATAAATGTTCTGACATAGGTAAGCACAGGATGCTGTGAGTGCCCCTAGGAGGAAAAGCTACTCTAGATTGGAAGAATATGAAAGACTTATCAGGGCAGGGAGTTGCCTTAGGTGAGTCATGGATTGTCATATAGGAGTTAGAAGAGAGGAGAAAAATATTCCTTGCAGAGAAAAGGTTGACAGAAGCATGGAGGAATGAAACAGTATGGCAGGAATAAAGGGTAGAAGTAGGGGATGATGACAGGTGAGACAAGGCACTAGAGAGAGGCCAGATCATGAACTAATTTATGGATCATGAATAAGACTTGAGTTTACTCCCAGAGTTGATAGGGAGCTGTTGAAGTATTTTCAAGTTGAACACATTTGAATAGAATTTCTCTCTGGCGGTAATGCTTATGTGCGACTGAAATGATTAAACTATTTGCTTAATAAATGAATGAGTAAATGAATGAATGAACATGATTTTTCAGTCATACCTAGACCATTATTATATAAGTAGCATGCTCATTTATGAAGGCTAGCGATTAATACAATAGCAGTTAAAGACTACTGTTCAAAGTAACTTTTTTTTTTTTTTTTACATAATAACATAACTTAGTTCTTGTGTTCACATTATTTGTCATTTACTGTAATACTTTCTTGGATATGTGTTAAGCTTGTTGGCACTTATTTCTAGTATTTGGTCATTTAAAGGCAGTAGTTTGTGAATTGTTCTCCATAGACTCTGCTGGAAGAGATAGGTACAGTGTTGAGTGTCACTGGTGCCAGGAAGGACAAGACAAAGTTCCAGTCTTCAATGAGCTTACAGTTTACAGAGTTGGATATGAGGATAAAATACATTCAAAAATCTTGTACACAATAGATTAAATACCAGATAGAGGCAAGTAAATATCAATAAGTATAATCTCTTGCTATAAGGATTCGGAGGTGGAAGAGACCACAACTGGTTTGACTGATCCAATCAATATAAATAATCTGTGCATTATATTTTGGGTTTTTTAAATTGTATTTTATTTCTTTTCTTTTTTATTTATATATAATTATTGTACTTTTTTTATTTAGTCAGGTCCTTACTCTGTCACCCAGCTGGTTTGTAGTGGCACAATCACAGCTCACTGCAGCCTTGACTTCTAGGGCTCGGGAGATCCTTCCACCTCAGCCTCTCGAGTGGCTGGGACTACCGGCACAGCAACCATGCCCAGTTAATTTTTTAAAATTTTTTTCTAGAGATGAGGTCTCACTATGTTGCCTAGGCTGGTCTTGAACTCCTGGGCTCAAGCAATCCTCCCTCCTTAGCCACCTGAGTAGCTAGGACTGTAGTCAAACACCACCATGCCTGCCTGATATTTTGATTTTTTTTCTGTAGAGACGAGGTCTTGCTATGTTGCCCAGGTTGGTCTCAAACTCCTTGACTCAAATGATTCTTCCACTTCAGCCTCCCTAAGTGCTGGGATTACAGACATGAGACACCATGCCTGGCCTACTCATTTTTCCCTTTAACTCAGTTAATATATCAAATTTTCAGCAAATGAGGATCTCAGTTATATGTTGTGGAATGACCATTAGCCTCCCTTTGTGCCCCATTGAATTTGACAGTAATAAATGTTGCAGTACTGTTATTGCTTTGTGCATAGTAGATGCTCAATAAGTATTCAGTGAATTTAAACTTGACAAGTACTCAAAAACATTTTATTTTAGGCAAATAAATTCAACTCATACACACACACATACACCTCCAGAAATAGGTAAAACACAAAGCTTAACATTAAAAAAAAGGAAAAATGAGGATGACTTGGATTCAGGTGTAGCTATCATCATCATTATAATCAATCTAAAAATATACTGTTACACGTAAAATAAAAATATACATTTATAAGATATTTGCTATTGGATTTCATCTAAAAGAGACTTAGAAAAGTATCTAGTTCTTCATTAGAAAGTGATTTTGCTATAAACCAAGACAATGGCAGATAGACATTCAGATATAATTATCATAAAAGTGTAGCTTTGAAGGAACAAGCAACATGGAAAATGGGTTCATAGTGTTAAATCTTTTATATGCTTAAATATAGCTACCATTTATCAATTGCTTCTATGAGGGGGTGACCCCAAAACACCCAGAGTTTTTGTATTAAAAATTGTATCTGTATTCTTACATGTTTAAACTCAGTCACCTTCAAAGTACTCTGATGCAGTACATCTATGGAGATACTTTTTCCACTGCTCAAAACAGTTTTTGAACTCATCAATTGTGATGCCTTTTACTGCTTCAGCCTTTTTTTGTTTCACCTCTTCCACATCAGCAAATGTTTCCCTTTGAAGACTATTTCATCTGGGGAAACAAAAAAAGTTGCTTGGGGTGCAACCAGGTGAATAGAGAGGGTGGGGCACAGGGGTCATGCACTTTTTGGTCAAAAACTGCTGAAAACTCAGCATGGTGTGGGCAGGTGCATTGTCATGGTGGAAGAACAAGCCACCTGCTGCTTGCCGCAACTCAGGACATTTCTTCCGCAAATTATGGCGCACCCTTCTGAAAATTTCCAGATAAAAACTTTGGTTGATCATGTGATCCAGAGGAACAAATTCCAAGTGTACTATAAGGGGCCTGCCCTCCAAAAGATAATTCTGGTTTTTGTTAGGTCCCCCCCTTATAGTATGTAATTTAATCTCCATGACAATCTTATCAGATAAATATCATTATTTATGTTACACAGAAGAGCAGACCAAGGCTTAGATAGAAAGTAATGCCCCCAAGATCATTGAAAGAAGCCAGAATTTACACCCGTGTATACCTAAGTCTTTTCCATTCTGTATGTGTTTGTGGACAGAGATTTGTTTCCTATGAGGCATTTATTATCTACTGAGGAGTAAACACCTCTAAATGAATCTAAGTTTATATATTTGGTATTTCAGAAAAGAAGGACTTTTTTTCCATGTAAGAAGTAAACCAAGTTTCATTCCAACCCTGACAGTGATAAAGAGTTAGCCATATATCCAGCTGCTTGAATGGGCCTATCATTGTCACAAAATACATGCTCCTATTATGTAAAATCCATTACAAAGAATGTAGAAGTTACTCATGCAAGCAAGTATAAATTTACTTTTCCACCAGCAGAATTCTCTACAATTTATCATTTTAATCTATGCTGCTGAGACCTAAAAAAATTTTTAAGAGGACTTCACCCATGTTAAGAGAATACGAGCCATGTAAGGCTGTTTCAAGAGAACTTTTTAATTTGTGCCTATTTCAATTGTTTTTATTATTGGAAATCCTTGGTGGAAAATCCTATAAATTAAGATCTAGACTAACTCTTACCTAAATAAGTAGTATCCCTGCTTAACTAGTGTCTCTTGCATTTTCTTTATTAGAGAAAATAGGTTGATAGGAGAGATTGGCTTTAAAACACACGTATTCGAGATATGCCCAGATTTGGAAGGGAGTGGTGTGATTCCCTGAGCCTGTGGCATTGCTGTAAACCAAGGGCCTGGCCCTTTCTCTATAGCAGCCAAGCTGTCCTTCTGCTCAGAGCAGCCATCCTCAGCCCTCTATGAGTGGAGGGGTTTGAGACAGCCGGAAGATGATGCTGCTTATTTCCATAGTGGCTGCCTTTTATTCAATATTTAGCACTTTACATGCATTATCTCATTTTATTGTAATAACTTTATGAGGTATCAAATTAGCCAAGTTTTCATATCAGGAAAATAGAGTGAGGTCACATAATTGTTAAGTGATGCACACAATATTCAAGCTAACATCTGTCTAAACTTTGGTGTTTGACTATCATGTCATATTGTCTTCTAGCCGTGGTGGCCACCCATGCTAGGTAAATGCCTCAGGTACCCAAGTTAGTTTCAGTTGAAATAGTTTGCTTTGACTGGTAGAGTTTAAAGTATACCTAGAAACCAGGTGACATTAAAGGTTTATATAGAAAAGATGGCATAGTGAAAGTTATGTGGGAGTAAAGGAGAACGGAATAGATGAGGTGTGAAGATATGGAAAGGGCAGGATTTGGTGGGCCCTGCAGGGCTGTGTGACTGTCCCGGTGCGGGATGGCAAGAGATGGTGAGCAGGGGCAGCACAATGGTGATGGCTCTAAGAAATGCTCGTGGACGTTTGTGACTATGGATGGTGGCATCAGAGAAAGAACACTTGGCACCAGTTTTTAAACTTGAGTGACTATGACATGGGCAGAGAATTTGGTAAAGTTGATATTTCTCTTCAGATATTGAATGAAGTCTGACTTCTAAATGTGTATATCCAAGGCAGCTCACACTCTGCTACTGGAGCTGAGATCAGTCAATGGGCTGTGGGTGTTGGCTTGAAAGCAGGAGGAGGCAGAAAAACTGGCCCCTGAGCTCTTGGTATTGAGGTTTCACCTCCCACCCCAGTCACTGGCTCACTGTGTGAGCTTGGGCACAACACAGTATCATTTATAAATATCTGATCCTGAAATGAAAAGACTGAAAGGTGCCTTGCAGATCGAAAGTCTGATATTTCTTGGTGGGCTTATATCCTAATTCTCTGAAGAAAAACTAGTTTTATATATCTAGATGTTTTTGGACTAAGGTATGGTATTAAGTTATTTAAATGAGTATGAAATGCAGTTTTTGCACTTAAGTTCATCTTTAATAATTATTTGATTTTTTTTTTTTTTTTAGTTAGTAAGAGCTGAAAGAGGAAAGTTCTATTATTAGGCTTTCAGTTAACTGAGTACTCCACCTCAATTGCCCCATTATATGACACCATTCATTAACTATATTTTAATATAGATATCAAACTCCACCATTAAAATTATATTTGTAGGCTGGGCGCGGTGGCTCAGCCTATAATCCCAGCCCTTTGGTAGGCCAAGGTGAGAGGTTTGCCTGAGCCCAGGGTTTCAAGACCAGCCTGGGCAACTTGGTGATACCTCGTCTCTACAATAAATCACAAAAACTAGCTGGGTGTGGTGGCATGCATCTGTAGTTCCAACTACTTGGAAGGCTGAGGCAGAGGGATCACCTAAGCCTAGCAGGTCAAGGCTGCAGTGACCATGAGCATGCCATCGCACTCCAGCCTGGGCGACAAGAGTGAGACTCCAACTCAAAAAAAAAAATTATATTTGCATTAAATGCTGTTCAAATATTTTAATGTAATCAATGGTTTCTAGTTTGGTGTCATTATTTCTGGCTTTGCCATTACTTTCTTGAAGGTAGACATTAAATATTTACTATTTTTGCTACAGTGTTCTGGTCTCCAATAAAAATAGGATAAATGCTCTTGGGTTTTAGGGTGGAGCCATAGTTCTAGTAGCTTGGTTCCTGATAGGCTATAGGCAAGATGCCAACTTCTATTAGTTCTATAGCTATGGGAAAATGAAAGGGATTTCCTCAGCAGTGTGATGGGGAATTTTAGTTAATAATAACAATATTTATTGTACATTTCATGCCAACTTTACATTCACCATCTCATTTAAACCATGCAATGATCCTATGAGATCCTCACAATTATAATCCCCACTTAAGAGGTTTATGGAAAGGTAAGTTACTTGCCCAAAGTCATAGAGCTAGTAAATGATAGAGTCAAGACATCCACTCATTTGTGTCTGATCATATATATAAAAGGATTTGTTATAGAGATTTGACCTTTTGCAATCTTAGGAGCTAATCAGGCAGCCTCTGTAAGGCTATTGTCTTCACACCAGATGCTGGAGCTCAAAATCCACAGGGCAGGCTCTGGGGGAGTGAAGATGGACATAAGATGAGAGACCCCTCCCTAAAAAAACAAAAAACCAAAAAAACCCCCCTGAAGTTTATTTATTAAAAATTGTGTACTCTTACATGTTTAGACTTCAGTCACCTTCAAAGTACTCTCTGTTTAATGCAATACACCTGTCGAGATGCTTTTTCCACTGCTCAAAACAGTTTTTGAACTCGTCAATTTTGATGCCTTTTAGTGCTTCTGCCATTTTTTGTTTCACCTCTTCCATCAAAATTTTTCCTGTTGAGGACATCTTTCATACAGAGAAACAAAAAAAAATAGTTGCTTGTGATGAGATCAGGTGAATAGGGAGGGTGGGGCATGATGTGGGCAGGTGAGTTCACCCATCATGAAATGAGCATACATGTTGAAAGAATCTCCAAAATAAAAAAAATTCACTGAAGTCAAACACAGCCTTCACAACAATGTTAGCTGGTACACTGCTGCCGATGGGTTCCTAGACCACTTACCTAGCGGGGGAGCTCTGTACAATAAGGAACCCACCCTACAAAAGATAATTCCAGTTTTTTGGGGGTCCTGTTATGGCCCGATCAGTAAGTTGATTTCTATTTCTCATGGCCAATTAAAATATGAGAGGCAGAAAGGGGAGAAAAGGGAGTGTTCAATTTCTATAGCTAAGTTATAGGGAAACACATTGCATCATTGCCAAAAAACCTCTCAAAGCAATACAAATTCATTTCAGTATTTATACCCACAATTCATAGCCCTTCACCCACCCCAAGTTTGAAGCCTACATGCAGTTTTAGCGTGACAAAATTTACGTTAACAATTTTTGATACATGACCATTGACGTGACACAAAGTCTCCTGGTCATGTTGACATTTTAGATAATAGTTTAGAATTTACAATATGTTCTTTTACAGCTTTTGTTTTAGAGGATGGGGCAGACAATTGCAATATTTGGACAGAAGGGAACACATAATTGTGATAATTGTGTCAATCTTTTATTCCCAGAGCCCTGGCCTCTAATAGTATTCACAGGTCTGGCTTGCCTGGCTGTTTCTTCTTTAGCACCAGCAATGGCTACTAGATAAGACTGGCCAATCAGGCAAGGCCGTGCTGGAGGGGAGGGTGCAAATAGGAGAAATATGCACTTTTGCATCCAAACAGCTTTTATGTTTAATCCAACTCAGCTACAAAAGAATACAAGTTGTTAAGACTTTTCTAAACGATTGTTCTAAGATAACCAAAATGGCCTCACTTCAGCCTGTAACACTCCCTCCTAAAGTAGGGGAGAGCAAGGGCAAGCTGAAAATCTCAATCCTGATACTGGAACTTTCATCAGTTGTGTTGCCTCTGGCCTTGACAGGGTCCTGCAGAAGCCAGAGTCCTTCTGGCAGCAGCTAAACAAACACACCTGGCCCCAGAGTGAGAGAAGTTGAAGAAGGGCTCAGGGAGGTAGAGCAGTTGCCAGCCCAGCTGCTGCCTCAGCCAGCACCATAAGCCATAGATGACAAAGCCTGTGTAAGCCAGAGAATAACACACAGCTGCTTCAGTCTGTGCCAGATCCCAGCTAAGGAAGTCTTCTGTTTGTGGCCCGTTCAAGCCAGAGACATGAAGAGAATGGAATTCTGGGAAATGTAGTCCAGCTATAAGGTGACCCATTGCCGAATCTCCTGAGGAATTGGAAGCAGAGAGGAAATGGATGGGTAGTCTTAAAGCAAGGAGGGGACTGAGTAAGGACAATGTGGTCATCCGTCATGCAATTCACTCACCACATTTCAGAGTGGGACAAGGACATGGAGGTTGCTTATGTCACAGTGTTCAAATCCAGTTAAGTCTTAAGAGGTGAAGGAGTTTTCCCAGAGATGCTGGGAAAGATCAGCCTGTGAGAGGTTGAAAGGCCCTTCTGCATCTTTCATTTAGTTCCAGATTTAGCTGGTTTGGGGTCATCAGTGGATTTTCTAGCCTCAGTGTGTATCAGGGCTTCATTATTGAAGGAGAAGTGGTCATGTATGAACCCATTCGTCAAAGGGTGAAATAGCATAATTCTTTATTATTTCCTTATCACTAGCTTAAATATTCAAATTCAAAATAACTTTTCAGTATTTCCCATGTATCTTTTTCACTGCTCATAATATTTCTTAGAGTCGGTCTTCTTAGTTATAAGCTGATTATTCTTCCTTCTCTTTGAAATATGTTGTTTCATATACCCAGGAGATAAATCTTTTCCTATCTAAAATATGAACCTCTTCTCTGAGTACCTTATAGTCACCTGATAACTCTATTTGTGGAATTAAGTACTGCTGATGTCGTTCCTAAGTGCCCTTGGCACATCCCTGCATAATTTTCTTTCTTCCTTAAACCAACTTCCTCTGGAAAGTTCTTTCAAGTCCATCACATTCCTCTTTTTCTCTACACATCTGGCAAAGTTTTATTTTACTGTCTCCAACCTTTGGTCTTCAGGAAAGATAAAGGGGAAGTTACCTTTGATCCTCTTCATGCGTTCTCCCTTTTCCATTTTTAAATGTCTCTCTCTTGCTCTGCATTAAGGGTTGGTGGTTCCAAGCAGCAGTGGCAGCAGGTTGGAGATAAGAACATCACTGATTTTATCCTGCTGGCTGAACAAGGGAGGTAGGAGATAAGATGGCATACAAACAAAAACACTTGGAAGGGCAGGATTCGTTTCTCCTGCATTAGCATTTCCCGCCTCCCCCGGATGTGGGTGGGGTGGGAAACACTAGACCATACTATGGGGGTGCAACATGTTCTTCTGCTTCCTAATTTTACAAATGTGTGAGGCCAAACAGGACATCTCTTCCCTCTGATAGACTGTGTCAGCCCAGAGGACGGAAGTCCTGAGATGAGAGAGGTGGCCCTCAGCCCTCTCCAGGTTTTGCTCCTGGAGGCTCCACCATGGTGCTCGGCCTGCAGCGAACAGTTGGAAGCTTCGTGCAACTGGAGCTCTTCTCTGCTTCTTGGAAGAACCCAGAAGGAAGGAACCAGGGACCTCTGGATATGGCTCTATGTCTTGATAACATGCCAGTGACTAGGACATTCCTGAGCTCAAGTATCCAGCAGAGAGTGTGTTCACTGGGCAATAAACTGCTGCTGAGAAGCTATCATTCATGAACATATATGGGATGGATTACCATTTCCAAAATCTATGAAGTAAATGCCTCAGTAACCCTGATCTGTGTCTGAACTGTCTGGATTTCTAGGTGTGACTATAGTGGACGTGGCTCAGGTGCAGAGGAAACAGAGACTAACCGGTGCTGCTGTTTCCCTGTCTGGGCTTCAGAACTCTGCCTCTCGCTTCGTCTGCAGTCTGATGTTCTTTTAGTCTTTTCTGTACTCCTGGAAACTTCCACTGGTCTCTTACAGTTGGCATAAATTAACAAAGGTCAAAAGCCTAAATGACTGAAATAATAAACAATTAGCCTTTAAGGCCATAGTGACTATTATCACCTAAAAGACTAAGGAAAATAATTAGCATTGAAGAGTACCCTTGCAGGAAAGAGGTCTTGTAGGGTTCATTTTCTACACTTCTTTTTGTTTTTAAGCCTTGCCTTAGCTTGGATTCCCCCCCAAAAGAAGTATCCATGGCAATCTTCCTTGCAGATATTTTACTTTATCGCATGGCCCCAGGAATAGGATTGGAAGCTCTGGAGAGTGACCCAGCGAGGAAGAAAAGTCAGTCCAATCCTAACCCTAATCTAACCCATTGTGAGGCTGGTCACCACAATGAGCTACTGGCCTTGACCCTGCTGTGCTGAATAGCCCTCAAATGTTCCCACTCTCAGATAAGATTGACCCCGTGGGTCAGCTGCCTTGCTCTTCCAAGTGCTCTTCTTTGTGCTTGAGCCAGGTGACCAAGCAGATCCCCATGGGCATCCCATGAGCTGGCAGCAGATGAGGCTCAGCCCAGCAAGTAAGCCAGCCACAACGAATGAAATGAGGTGCTGTACAGTCTCAGCTATGGGGCTGGCTGTGGTGGCCCAAAGTTGTGGGGTAATGTCATAGAGCATGACTCCTGTGCCTCACTGTCTGGGTCCTGGCCACCAAGTGAAACATGGTGACCTCAGGTTTTCCTTCACTGTGTTCTTGAAATGCTTCTTATGTCCAGTAATGTGCTGTTTTTGCTCAACATCAAATTGGTCCCTGGTGCCATCCCTCATGCCCTGCTTAGTGTAAGTGAGGACAGCAGTAAGGCCCTGAAGTGAGGACAGCAGTAAGGATGTTTCCTAAACCATCCAGCTTTTCATCTGAAGTTTGTAGGCAGTGAGTGTAAATAAGTGAAAGTTATCCATTCACAACATATGACTATGGCTCTATTTTTCTTAGTGATTGTGGACTAGCTTGCTTTCTGTCTTTACTTATCATTAGAATCTTACTGGAAAATCAGATAATCATCAAATTAAATTTGTTTTGTTCAAGAAAAAAGGTAGAATATCTTTGGTGACTTTAAGAGATCATAGGAAAATTTAAAATCCTGGGTTCTGGAATTAATTTTTACCACCTCTGTTTTCTGATCTGTGGGGTTTTTTTTTTTTTTTTAACTGAATAGGAACATATAGATGACTGTATTCTTGATCTTATATATATCAAACCAAATTTAAAGCTATAACACTTAGTAAAATGCCTATTTCCACTGTGAAGCTAAATGTTGGTTGTTTTTCTTTCTGTGGTAGTTTGGAAAAAAATAAATGTTTGCTTAATATTTCACAAAAGGGGAGACTTCAGAAACAACAGAACATTGTTTTTTATTTTTTTTCCATTAAGAGGCAATCACCCAGAAAGCAGTAAGGGTATAGAGGTCCCCACAGCTACTATTTTAAGTCCTTTTCTCCTTCTTTCTTTATGAAAACTGGTCACATTGCTCCCAGGACAGATGAGGCCCTGGCGCTCCACAGGGAGCCTTGGGAGAGTAGTATGCTGTCACTGTTACACTGGCAAAGACTTCCCATCTCTATTTATTAAAGGATGATATTTAATTGTTTTAACAGTACAAATGATTTGCATCTGATCTCATGCCAGTATTTTATTGCTTTGAAAAAAAATGAGAATGTAAGTTATAAACACACTTCTTAGACATTTGCTCCAAGGACATTGGGGGAGGATAGTGAGGAGGAGTTGTGACCCTGTATTACAGAGAAAGGTTACTTAAGGCAAAGAGACAGTGATGACCTGTTGCAAAGTGGAGATGGCCAGAGTAGGATGTTTGCAGGGGCACAGGTGGGCACATAATTCAGAAGCTTTGAAATCTGTGCCACCACAAAGGGTGCAAAGTAGAAAGCAAATAAGGAAATTGGAAATAATTTGTCTACAAGTTGGTAGCAATAGGGGGTGGGAAAGTGACTCCAGGATTGCTGTCTTAGACATAATCATGACTCTTTTCAAATTGAGGCTTGAAGTGCTTATTTCACAAGTTAGCTCATGCTGTTGGACAAAATGCAGTTTTGCATAAATATATGAACTCAAAACAAAGATCAATTCATCTGCCATGATGAGCTTTATTTTGTCAAAGAAATTTTAACAAATTAGCCCAAACTTACAGTTTTTTACGAAATAGATTTTCTATCTTTTCTCAGTGCAGGCAGTTGAAAAATATAGGGTGTTAATATTCTGTACCAAATCCCATTCTAATGTTTTACTCAGTGCAATAAGAAGTATTCTTCTGTGAGACAAGTTAAATGTATCCTGTTTCAGCTCTTCATATGTTGCTTTGGAGGAGGGCCAGCAGAAGAGTTCTAGAATATAATGCCATCCTTGATTGTTTGATAGAGGTTAACTGAATTGATGTGCATTGGAGTAAGTTTGAACTTTATTTAAGGCTTATACCAAATACATAGATTATTATATTGTTCTTTAAGACACTGCCTTGTTTAGAATAGTCAGCATTTATAATTTAGGAAAAGAAGAGGAGGAAGGAAGGAAGGGTGAGGTCCTCCTCCCTGGAACACTCCCCCTTTTCCAGTGTACCTAATTGTCAACTCTTGTTCATCCATCACATGTCAGGGATGGTCACTGATCCTGGACCTCCAGAGACCCAGATGCCACAGGCTTCAGTATCACCTCTGTTCTCCTCTTGGTGAGAGTATCAGAGTTGCAATTTCAGTTTGCATGATTACTTAATACTTGTCTTTCCTACTAGCACTGGAAACTTCCATCAGGGAAGGACACTTTGCTCACCAGTGACTCCCTAATACCTAGGTACCTGGCTGGACCTAGTTATGATTGTTAAAACTATTAGAGCACTTGGAATTTGCCAGTGCTTGTTCTAATATTCCATGTAGGTTTGTACATGTGATTCTCACAACAATCCTATGCAGTGGGTGATACTGTTCTCATTTATAGAGGAGGAAAATGACACTGAGACAGGAAAATCACATGCCCAGGGTGACAGAGATACTCAGTGGCAGAGCCAGAATCCATACTGGTTATCTGGCTCCACACCTGTGTTCTCCAGTATTACATGGCATTTCTTACAAGTAAGTGTATGTGGAAGGGAGGAAAGGAGTCATGCTATTCAGCCTCAGATCTGTCTGTTTTGCGACATGTGACACTAGAGCTGAAGGTGGTCCACACCTTATTGGATACAGGGAAAGCTCATCTGAGAAGACTAGCTTAATGGAGTCCTTCCACCCACACTAGTGGCACTTGCTTTTCAATGATTTTATTGTCCTGGGACAAAGGTTTGTAGAAATGGAAATTCCAAGTACAATGAGGCACAAGGGTGTTTTCTGAATTTGACGTGAAACATGCATGCCTGGAGATTCTCATTGGTTTAATAAGACAAAGAAAGAAAGGCAAATAATTATTGGAAATATTCAGCTAAAATTAACAGGAATTCTTTATTCTATAAACAGCACTGTGATTTTTGTACTGTTTAAACTTTTGGGAGTCTGTGTTTTATCAGGTTTTAGCTGAGCTATTTCAGAGCACCAATTCCAAAATAATCAGTCGGTGAGTTTTTAACCCTCTGCCTAAAATTGAGAATGGAAATGGACATAAAGTCCATATTTATGTCATGGGAGGTTGCCCAGGCAAAACTGTCCTTTTGGATGTTAAAATAGTCATTATTTTATAAAAAAGTTTTGCTAGATTGTTTGATTGAATTAAGTTTTTTAAAATATTTTTTTTGAAAGAGTAAATAATTGTTGACTTTATGCTGAATTCTTTACTTTTTTTTTTTTTTTTTGATTTATTTTAGAGACAAAGTCTCACCAAGTTGCCCTGGCTGGTCTCGAACCCGTGATCTCAGGCAATCATCTTGCATCAGCCTCCGAAGTGCTGGGATTGCAGGATTGAGCCACTGCACCCGGCCGAATTCTTTACTTTATAAAAAAAATTTCTGGTCCATGAAATTCAAAAATCTAGGAAGCATTCACCCTAAGAACCTTAACTCATTACGTTAGTGAAACTTTTTTCCAGAAAGCTCTTGTAGAGATTTTATGTAGTTTTCTGCTTGTTTTTTCCAGTTTGATATTTGTTCATTTCCCTAATAAAAAAAATGAATTATTGAGAAATCATAGAAAGTAATGAAGGAAATGTAAAAAGGCTGCTGCCGTGGGGATGGGTTCTCCCACAAGCAATCTTCCCTCATTGGCCTCCCAAAGTGCTGGGATTATATGCCTGGTCTTTTATTAGGTTTTAAAAAAATTGGGTGGCATTACTAGTTTATGCCATTCTTTGGTTGTAAACATTTCTTCACCTCCCTAGCCCCCAAATTTGATCATGCTTTCTAGCCCTTCTTAGTCGATGATTGTGCAGTTTGTCCTTGAAATCTGTTTTTATATGAGTACTAATGTGTTTATTCTGTGACATGCTCCATATAGTGTGTTACATGTAATGAGGTTTTAAAAATAGCTTTTGAATATGCAGGCTTATATTCTTTCTTGTCGGTGGAAACATCAAGTGAAACAACCATTTGGATGGTTCTTTTGATAACAACTATCAAAAATTTACATATACCTCTTTTCTGACCCAGAAATTTCACATCTAATATTTGGTCTCACAGAAATACTTGAACAAGTATACAATGGTATATATTCATTACAGCATTATTGTTAATCATGAAAACCAGAGGAAGAATGTTTACATAAATTAGGATACATGCATGATAGAGTATACCATGACACTAAAAAAAAAATTTTATATACATATATATATATATATACACACACACACACACACATACATACAGTAAAACTCTAGTTCCTTTAATGGAAGGAGTTTTGTGATGTGTTATTGAGTATTAATACAAAATGGAATTGTAAAACTATTTGTATAATGCCATTTTTGCTTAAATAGAAGCAAGATCGATTGTGTATCATATATATTAATAATACATATACACACATACATATGTATAAGTAATAATATCGTGTTAAGACTATGGAAAGGTGTACACAAAAATGTTAACAGAACTTACCCTGGAGAGTGGAATTAGGAAGGGTTTGGGGTAGCGGGAGGGGAGACACTTCCATTTCTAAGATGCATGCACTTTAAAAAAAAAATCCATTTTATAATTTAAGAAAAAGAAAATAAAGGATGAAATAAAACTCTCTTAATGTCAGATGTTAATTTGTTAGAGATTTGTGTGAATGCAACTTAATAGCCATTGAAAATCATCTGAAGCAAGACATGCTTTGCATATGCAATAGAGGATTATGGTTCTTAGCATTTTCTTTTTTTTTTTTGAGTTGGAGTCTCACTCTGTCGCCCAGACTGGAGTGCAGTGGCCGCTCCCGGCCACCACAGCCTTGACCTGCTGGGCTCCGGAGATCCTTCCGCCTCAGCCTTCCAAGTAGCTGGAGCTACAGGCGTGCGCTACCACGCCTGGCTAATTTTTTGATTTATTGTAGAGATGAGGTCTCACCAAATTGCCCAGGCAGGTCTCGAACCCGCGGGCTCAGGCAACCCACTCACCTCAGCCTCCCAAGGTGCAGGATTACAGGCTGAGCCCGGCTGGTTCTTAGCATTTTCTAGCAAGCCTGTGGTTCTTCAGGATTCTCCAACCAGACTGAGGATGCAGCGGGTGAGATTACGTTTCTGTCAGTTTGACTATGGTTCCTCAAATCTCAATCACCTGTGGCTGTGCACATCCAATATGGAACTAACTGAGATTGAACAGGTTGCTGCTCAGATTAATGTGAACAGTTGTTAGATCTAAAGACAGGCATTGTGGATGTCAGTACAAAGCAGCTGTCTCCTTGGTGAGTTAAACCACGTGTGGCATCCCAGTACCCTGCTGCTGCATCAAATTTAGTTACTAGTTCTGGAGACGAGGATAAATACCAGTGTGCAGGTGGCAGTCAAGTGCTAATTTACTATTTTGAGAAAAGCCAATCACTTTTATTTTGGTTTTCTGCTCTAACATTTAAATGTACTTCTGACCTCAAAGGAAATAATTACCTATTTTATAAGTCATTAGTTGTGCTAAGTAGCATTTTAAAAATAACAGTGTCTCTCATACTACTTTGGTGCTTTTAAAAATAATTGAAGAAAGTCACTGTGCCAACATGTTTTAAAAATAAGCTATGCAAACATAATTATTATCTCTAGCCGAGTTTTAATAGTGTAGGTAAAAATAATAGCTACCATTCCAACTAAGCAGTTGATCATGAGTTTTGAATTGGAGAATATTCCTAAAGTTCAGTTTTTCTTAAGGAACAAAGCAATGCTGTAAATTTATTAAAGATATTCCAGTGGTTTAACTACAAAACCAGTATGGATGCTGGCTTTGCCACTGGGTTTTTCTGTCACCTTGGGCAGGTGATTTTCTGGTACAAATTTATACCCTCAAAACCCGCCTGACTTTACAAGCCTTCTAAATCATGCAAATCATATTTTTTCTGTTGTAGAATTCATATTAACATTAGTAATTAGTAATGAGATTTGTCTTTAAATAAGTGTTTTTCCTGATTGTGAAAGAATATATGCCAGAGGGCATAGAAAAACTCACAAATGTGACTATATACAAACTAATAATTCCTCTAGAGAAAATGATATTATAAACAATGTAAATGTAAAATTGTTAAACTGAAGAAAACCATCTAATATAAATGATAAAAGGGCTAATTTTCTTTAATATGTAAATAGTACTTACAAATTAATAAGTAGAAAAGATGTCTAAGAGGTAAATGGGCAAAAATTATGAACAGATAGTCATAGCAACGTGCATTAAAATGACCAATAATTATAAAAAGAATGCCCCGTCTCACTACAATTGAAGAACTACAAATTAAAAGTACTGTAGAGATCAGTAAACACTTCCATAAACTTTGATATAATGTTGTCCTCTTGAATAAGAAGACTCACACAAATCTCGAAAGTTTCCAAGCAGAATTCTTGTTTTTGTCTTCTTACACCTGCAAACCTGCTTTTGACTCACTTTTACTCACTCAAGCCAAAATCCAGATATCGTCCTTAATTTGCTCCTCACATCCATTATATCTAGATAGAGCATCATCAAGTCCTGTTTGCTATGTCATCAGCACATGCCCTGAGTCAGTAAGCCCCACTGATAGCGCCCTACTTCATGTACCGTCATTCCTGAAGAGGTTTTCCTGCCCTGACTCTCATTCCCTAATGAGCTTTATTCTTCATTTAACATGTAGGGTGGTCTTTTTCATCTTAATTAAAATATAAGATGCTTAGTTTTCAAAATAGGTAATATGTTTACATGATTTGAAGTTCAAAGTTTACAAAAGGGTGTCCAATGAGATATTTCTCACCAATGTCGCTTGCTTAAACAGCCAGTTCCTCTATTAAGAGGCATTTGATGTTATCACTTTCTTGTGTATCTCTCAGATATACTTTATATACATACAAACTGAATAGATATATGTATATGTATTCTTTATTTCTGTTTTTAATATAAATTTTGGCATATTTATGCAGTATTCTAATTAGTGGAAATATCTCTGTCACTTCATATGAGCATCAATATTTTTCGAGACTATGTGGTGTTCCCTTATGTTGATGGAACATAAGAAGGGATTTAACTTAATTAGTCCCCTATTATTGACATGAGGTGAATTTTTTCAATTTTTTGCTCTTATAAGTGAGATTTCAATTAGTAGTTTTATAGACACATCATCTTGCCCATGTCTAAGTATTTCTGTAGTGTAAATACCTAGAAGTAGAATTTCTGGGTCAAAAGGTGTGTGCCTTTGTGATCTTGACTGATCTGTACAACTTGTCCTCCTTGGTAGCCTTACCCATTTAGATGCCTCCAGCAATCTGTGAGACTGTTTCTCCTTACCCTTTTCAATATATTATGCCATGGATGTTATAATCTTCTTTCCTTTCTTCCCCTTTCTCCCTCCTCCTTTTTCCTCCCTCTCTTCCTCCCTCTCTGTTTCCCTCTCCTTCACAAGGTTGCATCTGTATCACAGTCTTATGACTCTCCCAGCCTCTTATATCTCCCTCCTAATGTTTAAATATATTTAAAAATTTTTAAATGTACATATAGTTATGTTCACTTTTCTGTACATAGTTCTATGAGCTTTTAGAAATGCATAGCTTCTTTCACCTCTACCATATACATAGGATGCAGAACAATTCCAGCACCCCAAAGAATTTAGCCCTGTTTCCTTTAGTTTTTTGAGTTGGAGTCTCACTTTGTCTCTCAGGCTGGAATGCAGTGGCATACTCACGGCCACCCCAGCATCGATCTGCTGGGCTCCAGTTATCTTACACTTCAGCCTTCCAAGTAGCCAGAACTACAGGTATGCGCTACCAGGCCTGGCTAATTTTTTTTTTTTTAATTGTATAAGATGAGATCTTGCCAAGCTGCTGGGGCTAGTGTTGAACCTGCAGGCTCAGGCAATCCACTCACCTTGACTTTCCAAAGTGCTGGGATTACAGGGTGAGCCACTGAACCCGGCCTCAGCCCTGCTTCCTTTATAGGTATCTCCGCAGCAAATCTCTTGCATATATAATCAGATCTGAATGTCTGTAGCTCAGAGGATCCAGATGAGCATATCATGAGACTGGGTTTTCTGTATGTGGTAGATAAAGTATCCTTGGGGTAGGAGATCACATTGTGTTTATCTTCTGGTTATATGACTTTTACATTTTGCAAAGTATAATATTTGTGAAGGCTACAGTAATTAAAGTGACTTATAGTCAGTCATTTCTGGGTCTTAATGATTTCAGATCTTACATATCAGTTAAAGGTTGAACTCTAAGAAATGGGGCTGTCTGGTGATGAGATTGGTGTGCAACCACATCCCTGGGAGTGCATCATTTGGTATCAGGGATGATGTATAATAAATTTCTACATTGGAAGGTAGATTGGACAAGAAAATCTCTAAGGATCCTCTCATTAGTAAGCCACAGAGTAGATTTTTATTCTTATAAAACACTTGCCTTCTCTGCTTTCATTTATTCATTTTACGTAGCATCTCAATTCATATGTTTTTCTTTATTGTTTGTAATATGAAGACTTAAAAAAATTATAAACAATCACTGCTAGATGTCACAAATAATCACTTTTGATTCCAACATTATTAATATTGTTGCTGTTATTGCTGTGCTTTGTTATGTGGCCTATCCCCTAGTGCATCTCAGTCACACAGTTTTAGGAAGATGTAGTCTCTTGTGTTTTGACATATATGTAAGTCATCAGAATAGGTTTCCTGGGTAACCTCAGTGGTTCTTCTGTGCCTTCAACTGAAATTTCTTCAAGTGCATTTTCTTGTGTGAAAGATATCATATTTATGTGATGATGTATTGGTTGGAATAATATAAGAAATTAATTGTTTGAGTAACAGATTAACATAAAAGAAGAAGTTATGAAAGTATAAAATGTCACAATGTCTTAAATGTTTTAGTAAAGTAAGTGCCTGGCATAAAGAATGAAGAAAATTGAAAAGCATCTTTAAGGCGCTTGGCTCTTTTGGACTTAACCTTTTCTAAAGGTTTTTACACTGCTTTTCACCATCTGAGCAGTGAGTATTGCCATTGATGTCTGTAACTAGAAATTTAAGCATGCTGAAAAGGTAAGACCCAAAGATGAAAAGGGGCAAAAATGAAGAAAAGAACACCAAGCCATGCCCCTGAAAGTTACTCCTTTTGTGTTTTTTTCAGTTTGAAATAAATGTTATAATAATTTTAATCTGAGAATTTTATGTATGCTAGAAAAATCCACATACTTCCAGAAATAATAGGAACAGCTTATATTGACCCATATATAAGACAAACACACACACACACACACACACACACATACATTTTTTAATAGAAAATCCTGACTTGATTAGTCTATAACTTACAGTTCTCTGACTTTTAAGTTAGTATTCTGTCATGCCCTCGTTTGCAAGAAAAAAATTAAGTCAATCAAATCCGTGATCTAAAATGGCTCAGGAACTAATAGGTTAATGGAGCTGTTCTCTTCATTTTATGAAAAATGTTTC
>CAUYQG010229893.1:0-13240 GCA_963574415.1 Tarsius wallacei
TGCCAGGTGCTAAATAGGTGTTGAATTCTATTGTCATTCCTTAAAAGCCCATAAAATATTCTCTGCTATTACATAATCACTAGGAAGTCTGTAACATAATCATAATTGTAATTTTAGAAGAGCTATGTGTACCTATAACTTCAGAGGTAAAGAAATATTGCTTTTATTTATTTATTTTGAATTGGAGTCATACTCTGTCATACAGGCTGCAGTGCAGTGGCACATCATGACTGTCCCAGCTTTGCCTGCTGGGCTCAGGTGATCCTTCTGCCTCAGCCTTCCAAGTAGCCGGAACTACAGGTGCGCAATCCCACCTCTTGGTATTTACTCAAATGATCATTCTTCTTTACATTGAGATCATTTTCTTGCTCAGAAATGATATACCAGCTCCAGAAGCTAGTTTTAAATTTTAAGAATCTTGTAATCCAGCTGAACTAACACTAGTAGTTTGAAAAAAAGGTTTAAACAATATAATAGGCACTAAATGAACACATTTTTTTACTTTACGTGTGAGGAAGGTAATTCTGGAATAACGATTGGTATAATATTAGGTGCTTCATACATGCTCATTTCCTTCCTCTATGTATGAGTGGGTTTGTACTAGGGTAGTATCAGGCATCTGTTGCTATTCAGTGCATGCTTGCTAACTTTGTTTTATGTGTAGGAAATATTTCACTAGAATATTGCCTGGAAATACTACTCTATGAAGTTCATTTTCTTTTCCCATTTGTAATACTGCTACTGTAGTCTCTGGCATATAGTAGGTACTCGGTGCATGCTTGCTACCTTACCTCCATGTGTTAGCAATGTTGTCCGAGAAGATTTCTTGGCCTATTAGTACATGATCAAGGTGACCTTATTTCCTTCCCCTGTGTATGAACAATGTTATCTAGAGTAGTATCTGGCCTATAGTAGGCAGCAAATGTATGCTCGTCTCCTTGGGAGCAATGTCATAAAAATTGTGCCTGTCAAATATAGGAGCTCAATGCTTGCCTATTTCCCCCCATCTGTGAGTAATGGTGTATTACAGTAATACCTGACACATTCCAGGTGCTCATGTTAGGCTCATTTCTTTCTGCTTGAATGTGATTTATGTTGTTCTAGAATACTGACTAGCATATTCTAGGTGCTCAATGCATGCTTGTTTCTTTCCTTTGATGTAGGAATAATATACTAGAATTGTTTCCGTCAACCAATTCATGCTTTTCCTTCCCTCTATATGTGAATAATATTGTACCAGAATTGTTTCTGATATACCCCAACACATGCTTATCTAATATCTGTTATGTATGAGTGCTACCGTTCAGATATTTTTACTTGCTGTAGAAGTGTTGACAAAGGCCTCACTTATTACCAAAATATGTGTGTAGACTTGAGGCACCTTCAGTTAAATCATACCATCAGATAGCTGTCTAATGGAATGCGATCAGAGGGCGAGCATTGACAGAACTCTGAAGGCTAACTAGAATTTACATTGCTGAGGATAATAAAGGATCATCCAGGTAGGAAACCATGAGCCGATAAGAAATGAAATTGGAGTGTGGTAAGGATCGCCGATTGCTGATCCTGAGTACGGAGACCTGGTGTTGAACTTTTGTTCTGCTCCTATATAATACTGAAGATGTGTTCCTTCCCTGGTTGTCAGTACTCAACTTTTCTGTAACCCAGATACCTCAAGGCGTCTCCACTTTGTGGATATAAATGAAGCCAATCAGTACACACAATCACGTTTTGTGTTCTTGTTGTTTTTTGTCTTTGCCTTCCTCAGGATCTTTTCCCTATACGTCTGTCTGTCTGTCTATCTATCTATCTATCTATCATCATCTATCTACCTTTCTATCATCTATTATATAACTGTCTATCTATCGTTTCTCTATCTATCTATCTAGCAACCATCTATCTTTCTTATCTATCCATCTTTTTATCATCTACTAATCAATTAATCAATCATCTATCTATCATCTATATATCTATCTATGATCTATCTATCAGCTATCTGTCTACCTTTCTATCCATCTTTCTATCATGTATTAATCAATCAATCAATCAATCATTGATCTATCATTTATCTATCATCTATCATCTATCTATCTATCTTTCTATCTTACCTATCCATCTTTCTATCATCTATTAATCAATCAACATCTATCTATCATCTATCTATCTATCATCTAACTATCTATTTATCGAAGTTACTTAATACTTCCTGGAAATTCATAGGAATGTCCTTTCCTCCCTACCCCAGGGGCCAGTATATGTATACTGAATGGTCTCTCACACCAAGCCATACCCCTCCCCAGGCCTTGCTGTGTTTGCCCGTCATATGGATTCTTCCAGTGGGATACTGCTCAAGTTGAAGTGTACTTTAAACTGTCAACTTTCAAAGGCTCAGCACACGTATATACTAACACATACACACACACACACACACACATATAATTACAGTAAGAACAGAGAGCACAAGATCTACCCTCTTAACTTTTTGCATGTATGATATTTTAACTATAAGCACAATGTATACAGTAGAATTCTTGAAATTATTCATCTTGCAAAAATGAAACTTTATACCCATTGCTGGCCCAGTATACTTTTAAATGGTCTCTCCCATATGAGTGTCAAACTGGACTCTTCCAAAAATGGTGACCTTGACTGCAAGTATTTTCTCTTCCCTCAAGTACTGCGTCAAACTCTGTATCTTAGCGTGGCTTGGTTGTTAAAGGCAAAGAAACAAGTAAGATAGAATCAAAGAATAATTTAACTGAAAAATGTTAGGACTTGCAAAAATAAAATTGACACTGTAATAATAAGCTTTCACACTGGATTGAAGTTGATGATCATTTGTTCAAAATGTAATAAATAAATAATGGGATTCATAAGAAATAAGCCAGAGACCAGAGATTTAGTAACAAATAACATCCTTACTGTCTCTGCCCTTATGGATAATTACAGATCAGTGGAAATGAACAATCACAGTTTAATATATAATCCTTTTGAAGATAAAAATGTGGAAATAAGTTTTATCAAAAAGTGATTCGTTCATATATTAGAAGAAAAATAAGCTAGTACAAGTGAGAGCTAAAAAATGTGTACACATGGACAGAATATATGGAATAACAGATATTGGAGACTCAGAAGGGTGGAAGGGTAAAAGGGGAGAGAAATGGGAAATTACTTCATGAACACAATGAACATTATGCAGGTGATGGTTACATGTAAAGCCCAGAATTTACCACCATGCATTATATACATACAGCAAAATTGCACTTGTACATCCTAAACTTGTACAAATAATACAGAAAGATGAATAAGCCAGAATGTACACTAGCACATGCATTCCACTTTCACTGCTAAATCACTGTTGTATTCCTGTGACTAGAGCATGTACATATTCCATATATATTTGTGGAATGAATGGAAAACAAATATCTAAAAATATGGAGGTGATGGGAGCAAACTTTTGTCAAGTTACATACTGTCTCTGGCTGCTCATCAGTAAAAAGTGAATGGTAATATTTCCCCTTTTGGGATTGTCGTGATGCTTAAACTATACATTCCATGCACTTAGCATTTTGTGTTAATTGTCAAGGAAGGAACTGTAAATCATGAAAAGAAAGATAAGTTAAGCAATAGTGTCACTTTGTCTTGATAAGGATGTCACTGGGCTTGAGTCACACTATCCTTTCACCAAAGGAAGCCAGGCCAACTTGGAAATCAAATTAAAATCAATGTACGGCTAAATACTTTTCTAAGCGTCATGAGAATTTGTCCTCTGGGAGAAGTAACTCAGATGTGATGCTCCATCTGAAATCGCCTTAAGATGTGAGTTTAGAATATTTGAGTTCAGGGATTATCTTCTGAGCTTGAAAGGCTTAGCAAATATCTCCGTGTAAAATTATAAGAAGACCATTATTGTTTTCATAAAATGTTACAGATTCTTAACTAAGGTACTGGGCTTAAGAATCAGAACAGCTCGGCTCTGTCTAGACTTCGCTTCTGGGCAAAAACAGAGATGTCAATGGGACTTTTTATTCTGTGCATCTCTTTATATATATATTGTGCAAAAACAAAATGAAGGGGAAAAAAAGGAAAGACAATGGACATTCAAAATTGGAGAATTTATCCTCTTCCCAGTGTTATGCAACAGTCAAAATGAGATAGATGCTTTATCCCTTTAAAAAAAGAACCCTCAAGTTGTAGAAGAGATTGACAATGCTTTTGTTCTTGGGTTGAAGACAAGGTAATATTTGATGATTATGCTGATGTGAAAAGATGATTTGATTTCCAAGTTTGAATAAATGGCCAGTTGCATCTTTGAGATTATTTTTTCCAAGTAGCCTTCTATTTAAATTTATTTCTGGAGTAAGTTGAGCTATAAATAAAGCAAAAGAGTGACCCTGTATTACTAAAACACACATGGCTATATAGGTTATATATCTTGCAGCTTAATTTGCTCAATATGCCCTTGAACAGGATACATTTAGTTTTGACGGTTTTAGAGTTGTTTTAAAATGAAAATTAGATAATATTGTATAGTTTGGTTTTTTTCCAGTTGTCTTGCTGAGCAGTATGACCGGAACAATTTCTGTGCCTACACGTATAGACAGAAACATTTCTGACAGCTCTTTTCTGTGTATGACACAGACCTACCATCATCAAACAATCCCTCTATGGTTGCGCATAAGACCATCTCCAATTGCTCTATATAATAAGCAATATTACTATGAATATGCAAATACCCTGATAAGATCAAGTATCTACATAGACTCCCAGAAGTGGAATTACTCAAAGGACATGTACATTCTGTTTGATTTATATTTTCTTTGCTTTTGTTTTGAAGCTGTCCATATTTACAGATGTACCATATGAAGAAGTTTACTAACGTACTGATCTTACATCTCTGAATTCTTTGGTATGTGTTTTCTACAAATGAGTGTATTTTCCTACGTGACCACCATGCAACTATCAAAGTTAGGAAATTAACATATTGCCGCCACCCAATCCTCAGACTTCATTTAGGATTCTGCAAGTGTCCCGGTAATGTAATTTTTAGCAAAAAGGATCCGTTTTAGAATCTCATGTTGTGTTTCGTTGTCATTTTTTAAAATTCTTCATTCTGCAAAAGTTATATTTTCCTTGCCTTTTTTTCTTACGGAGTGAAGAACAATTAGTTTGTAGAATGTACTTCAAATTGGGTTTGTCTGATTTCTCCTTACGAGTAAGTACATATTATCCATCTTTGGCAGGAATAGCACAGCAGTGACATGGCATTGCATCTCTTCAGGAAGTGCACAACTTTATCTTGTGGGATTACTGATGCTGTTCACTTTGGTTGATTAAAGTGGAGTTATCCAAGCTTTCTGCTGTAAAGTTATTATTTTTTTCTCTTCAAGTAGAAACCATTTTGTGGGGGAGATTCTTGAAACTATGTAACCATCTAATTTCTCATCAAATTGTATTTATTCATTTAGTTATATCTGTGACATGAGTACAGATGTATTATAATTTCCTTGCAATTTTTATACATCTATGGGATTTATTTAAAAGGAATGCATTGTTTCCATTTGATTCAAAGGGTTGTAATACATTGCTTTTTTTTCTTTTAGCTCTTTCTTATTTTATGGCATAGCAAGATGTTTCAACTCATCTTTTACTTGTCTACCCCAGATGTAGAATTAGCCATTTCTCCAGTGATTTGCAACTCCTTTTTAGTAGAGATTGATATTTAAAAGCCAAAATTGGGGTGCTAGATATGCTCATTCCTATTAAAATGTCTCTATTTTTTACCCTGATTTCAATCCAGCATTACAGAACTCATTCTAATTGTTTCCTTTTTCATATGTTCAAGTCCCTTCTCCAACAGGGGGAGAACTGACTCTAATTTTCTTTAATTTAAATACTTAGTGGGCCAAATCGCCTATATGTAATCCACATTTCTCATTTTGCTAGGACTCTGAACTCTATTACTCACAAAGAATTTTAGAAAATCTTAAATAGACAATCTGTAGCTCATTGGGAGTTAATGTTAATTATTTTGGGTTTTGGTATTGGTAGCCACATAGAGTAAACATTTTAATCTAAGAAATAGACACTAAGATTATATCTGTGAGGCAAAAAAAAAAAAACACAAAAATAACAACACAAGATACACTTAGGAGGTACAAAGAAAGCTTCATGGCAATTACTGATGATTTCTCTTTTTTAACTTTATTTTATTATAGAGATGTGGGGTATAAGTCAGTATTAGGTACATAAGTAGTCTATGTGTAGGTGAAGTTTGGGCCTCCAACTGATCTTCACTTCCCCTGATTTAGGACTTGGTATGCTTTGTGTTGTTATGTGTCCCTCTTCTCCCGAACTCCCTCCCCTGGCAATGTCCCACAACTGCCAATCCCTTCCTTGTACTATTGTGAGTAATGTTCAGGTCCCACATATGAGCAAGAACGTGGTATTCGATTCTTTGTTTCTATGATCAATCACAAAGAATGATTGTCTCCAACTCCATCCAATTTATTGTGAAGTCTACGATTTTGTCCTTTATGGCTGCATAAATACTCCATCGTGTATATTTACCACATTTTCTTTATCCAGTCCATTTTCAATGGACAGTAAGGTTGGTTCCATGTGTTTGCTATTGTAAACAGTGCGGCAATAAATAAGCACGTGCAGGTGTCTTTTTTGTAGAACAATCTATGTTCCTCCAGGTATGCTCCCAGAACGGGGATTGCTGCATCGTATAGAAGGTCAATTTCTAGTTCTTTTAGAAATCACCACACTGCTTTTCATGGAGGTTGAATTTAATGATTGGTAGAAGAAAAGAAATCTGAGTAGAAAAATCTCCATTAAGACTTGTGATTTGTCTCCAGCATAGCAGTCCCATTCAGCTAAAAATACTCAACAAGAACACAATGACTTCATTTCACAGTATTTCCCAGTGATTCTAAAACAGCCAAAACTGAAAAAGGAAAATCTAGTGCCAAGGACGTACTCACTGAGAAGTTTTTGTTCCCTCTGAAACAGGAAACACTACATTCAAATAACTTCGGGACTCAAGCATATTCTTATTTAATTTCTAATTTTCCCTACTTGACCTAACACTATCGTACACAGAAAGGCAGTAGGGCCTCAGATCTTGTCCCTAGATTTTACTATTAAAAATGGAACTGGTAAAGGCATTGAGTTTTCAAATAGCTCATAACTTCAATTACTACGGATTCCTTAGATGACTTTACACTCTTACTTTGCATCTGAAGCTCAAAAAGAACCTAACATTTCTCTCTCTTATATCTTGTCTGGAAAAAGAAAAGATATTTTGGAATGCTAAGCCATTATTCTCGTCTTCAAAATTGTCAAGGGCACTAAAAAGTACATTTTTCATTTATATATGCATTGTCCTCCATTTAGCCTGGCATCGTACAATCATTCACTGAAATTAATATTTATTTAGCACCTATTATGTTCCAGATAATATTCCAGTGTCATAAGAGGAAGAGTTATGCAGGTACATAATGCATTATGCATACATAAGACATTGTGAGAATTGGGTTAGGTTTGCATTCTACCCTTTAGGAGATTACAAAAAAAAAAAAAAAAAACCAGGGAGAATAAAACATACACATACATGCTCATAATCAAAAGATCAGGATAAGAATTGTGGGAGATATATAATTAAAAAATGAGAAAATATAGGGGAGATGAGATATACTTGGTATCACTCCTGGGATGGGACAGGGTGAGGAGAGGAGAAATTCAAAAAAAGTCCATGCAGAATAATGACCAGAATGACAACAGCAGTATACTAATTATGCGTATTTATTTTAAATACTCCTATCCTTCTGAAATATTAAGATAATTAAATTAAATATGTAGCACAGGTGATTTTATGTTTGAGAGCAACAGAACAAAAAGGAAAGGTGGACATGACACTGAGAGCCTGTCCCCTTATTTCTGACATTGGCATCACTCTCCGCTTTGTCTGCTTTGCTCAATGTTATATCGCTTCCATCTTAAAGAGTGTATAGAGTCTACATTTCAGGAATCAAAATGCAACCCTGTGACATAAAAATGTTATGATGATTTAGTCACCTTTTCTCATAATGGATATGACTTAAAAGGAATGTGTTGTTACCATCTCCTCATGTCTTGTGCAAACACAGGGAATCACTAGAACAAATGGTTTGCAGAGGGCACTTTTTTTTCAATTGTTTGTCTTTGGTTAGTTCTTTTTTTTTTTAACTTTTCATTGATTTATACACTATAGAAGTCAATTCCATTGTCTCCTTTTTATTGATTTATAAACTAGAGCACTAGGTAATCTTTTTCTTATAATAGTTGTGATCAAAATAAATCTATGCCAAACATTAAATTTCTAGGCTGGGCTTGGTGACTCAACCTGTCATCCCAGCATTTGGGGAGGCCGAGGCAAGTGGATTGCCTGAGCCTGCGGGTTCGAGACCAGCCTGGGCAACTTGGCTAGAACTTGTCTCTACAATTAAAAAAAAAAAGTATATTAGCTGGGCATGGTAGTGTGTGCCTGTAGTTCTGGCTACTTGGAAGGCTGAGGTGGAAGTATCACCTGAGCCCAGCAGGGCGATGCTGGGGTGGCCATGAGTGTTCCATGACACTCCAGCCTGGGTGACAGAGTGAGACTCCAACTCAAAAAAAAAAATTTTTTTTTCTATGTTTCTTTTCCCATCAGAAGCTATCAGGAGCTGGGATTTAGTCAAATTTCATGATTCCATGGTTTTCCTATAAGCTAACCTTACTTGTGAAGCTTATATGCTGTTTTTTTTTTTTAGTTGGAGTCTCACTGTTGCCTAGACTGGAGTGCAGTGGCCACTCCTGGCCACTGCAGCCTCAATCTGCTGGGCTCCGGCGATCCTTCCGCCTCAGCCTTCCAAGTAGCTGGAACTACAGGCACGCGCTACCATGCCTGGCTAATTTTTGGTTTATTGTAGAGATGAGGTATCCCCAAGTTGCCCAGGGGGGTCTCAAACCCGCGGGCTCAGGCAATCCACTCACCTCAGCCTCCCAAAGTGCGGGATTACAGGCTGAGCCACCGAGCCCGGCTTATGCTGTTCTTATATTTGAATTTCTTCAAAACTGTGTTGGGCAGTTCAGTGTAATTTTGTTTTAATGACTTAAACTAACAGTAAATAAATAAAGCAAAGATGACAAATAAGAGGGAAAAGACTGATCATTTACAGAGTCATATTGTCTGAAAAAAGTGCTCTATTAAATATTAACGCAAATATTGTGTTTCCTTTTTTTTAAAAAGATTTCTCTAGTGGACTTGTGTTAAATCTATCAGCAGTCACACCACCTTATATTTGTATTGAGTGTGGCATTTAATGGTGCTGTTCACATTATGCCATTTGATAACCAACTAAAAATCAGGTGAGATAAATAAGCAGCCTCTAGTTTATAAACGAGGACAGTGAGATTTAGGGAGAGTAAAACCCTAGTTTCCAGGCTCTAGAAGGGACAGAGCTGGTACAGGAACCCAGGTCGTACCCGGATTAGCGTATTTTCAAATCTATCAGTGCCACTGCCTTTTTACACTAGAATTCTACTTTTCAAGGAGGAAAGAATGCCACTAAGGTAACGATGAAAAGAAAATAAGTGAAGCTTGCCTAATAGCCAGGCTCATACTCTGGACTTTAAGCAACTCAGAAAAAGAAATAGACGAAGAGAGACGGCGTGGAGTGAAATGAGTTCATGATCAAAGTCTCCTCTATTCCCGCAGAGTGTGAGATTTACTGCTGCCTCCCCAAGGGAAAGCCAAATTGCTATTCTGTATTTGTGGAAAAGACCTACTGACAGGAAGGGGTGCTGAATATTCCTTTCATAGTCTTCCAACTTCAACTAAATCACATGAGAGAAGTGGCCACAGATGAGAATGAGATTACTTTATATATAAAATTGGATTAAAGAGTCTCACTTCCTTCTTTGAAGTATTCCTTAAAAAATGCATACTTTCCTATTGAGGATATTACAAATTATGACTTTTAATGGATCTTGCAACATAAAGTGCACCGTGCTTGAACTCCAAACTTGTGTCATGCCTTGGTGAGTATTTTATGAATTGTAAAATTGAAAAGTAAGTTGAGATGCAGAAGTGGCTGCTGGCTCCCCCATCTGATAAATCTTATTTGGGATTAGTATGTAATATCCCTTTTAAGACCTATTTCATCTCTTTTTAATGGTGTTTAACTGAATACCAATAAAAGAGAGGCAATTCTATCCATGTATCTTTGCTTTTACCTTGTCAGCTATACTCCTTAGCTGTCCAAACTTTCTTTCTCTCTTCTAAATGAGTACAGGCTCTCTGAAGATGTCAGCACCAGATTTAACTGTGTTCTCGGGTTTACAGACATTGCACCGGGACTGATAATATTCTTGGAGATACATGCGTTTAAGTAGATGCTAAGCAGGGAAGCATCGACTAACAGAATGGTGGGATGAAGGCATTGATGAACTCACTCTGCTTCTAAAACAAACAAACAAAATATACTCAAAACAACTAAAGCCAATTATTTCGGAACTCTGGCAATTAACCAAAACCACAGAATGAAGTGAAAATCACATATCCAAGAAATAAAGCCAGTGAACTTTTTAAATACAGTAGGCTCTGGGTTGCTTAAATTTGGGAACATTCTTATCTTCTTTTCTCCCCGTTTTATGGCACGGTAGACAAAAGTCAGAAGCATTTCAGACAATGGAAAGACTGGCTTTTGAAGCTTCATTAAAAACATCATTTTCAGTGCAATCTATTATTTTGTCTGAACCTTTTGGCAGGTAAGTAGTTTTATCAGACTGTTTTCTGCTTGTGGAATTTTAGGGGTCTGATAACCTTCCTTCCTCACTCTGTCCCTTTAATTCCAAGCTCACGGTGTTTCTGCTGAAGGAACATTTTTAAATACTTGTGGGTCTTCCTTGCATAGCATGGGGATTGCTCAGTTAGACAAAAGGATAATTCCGTCTCTAATCCTGGTTTCTGCTGAGATGGCTAAAGGGATCTATGAATCAAATGCTTAATCTCTTCAAGGAGCTCTCTACATGATGGAATACTCTGACATTTGGGTCCTTCCAAGTCACTAACAAATTTGTCCAAACATACCCTTTCTCTGCAGTGTATGTACTTTTGACAGCGAATCTTCTAATTTTAAGCATCCTTCGCAAATGAATAGACTAAGAATTTTTTAAACCATCAAGTCCTAGTTCTTCTTTTGCTTACCAGATTTTCCTTTAATATATTTCTTTTTATTTAATTTTACTATAAGAAGCAAAAAGAAGTCAGGTCACACCTTCACCAGTTTGCCTGGAAATCTCCTTAACTAAACATCCTAGTTAATTTATTACAAATTTCGCTTTGTTACATAAATGGGGACAGACACAATTCAGCTAATTTTTCTGTTGCTACAGAACAATGATCCCCTTTTCTCCAGTTGCCAGTAATAATTTTCATATCCTAGAGTTCTTCAATAGCAGCATGTTTAATGTCCATATTTTTATGAATAATTAGTTTATAACAATTTAAATATTATATAACATAACCTATGTTTTTTCTACTGTGTTTCTTATTTTCTTCTGACCTCTAATGGGAAGAATTTTTAACATTCAAATTTCTACTAATAGTTTGTTGAAGGCAAACTGATTTTATTTTCTACAGTGTTTCTCAAAATTCTGTCTGCCTCTTTCAATTACCAAGTTCCAAAACCACTTCCACATTTTTAGACATTTGTTATGACAGCACTAAGAAATGGATATATCATAATAGTAGAACAAAAGATACAAATTATGTTATCATTTCAACAAATACCACAAAAGTATTTGAAAAAACCAAATTGTTTCATAAACACATGCAATATATTAGGGATGGAAGAATACTTATCCCACCTAATAAAGAATATCTGAAAAAAAAAATCTGCACCTGACATCATATTGAACTGAATGCTTTTCTCTAAAATTAAGAACAAGACAAAGATGTCTATTCTCTCCACTTCTATTTAACATCACACTAGAAAGTCTAGCCAGGGCTATTGGACAAGAAAAGGGAATGAAAGGCATTCGGATTAGAAAAGAAAAAAAATTATTTGTAGATGGCATAATCTTGTATACTGGAAACCATAATAAATTTACTGAAAATGCCCTCTTTGAACTAATAAGTGTTTAGCAATGTGACAGGGTACAAAATCTATATAGAGAGATCTATTGTATTTCTACATATTAGCAATGAACAGTGCAAAATATATAATTCAAGTTAGATAAAAGGAATGTAAATAATGTACCCAGAACAGACAAATATAAAGACAGAAAGAAGATCAATTGATTGCCTGGGGTTTTGAGGTAAGGGAAGAGGATGGGGGGAGTGTGGTGAGAGATAGGGAATTGCTACTAGTGGTTTTGGAGTTTCTCTTTTATGGGATGAAAACTTTATAAAATTGATTGTGGTGATGGTTGTACAACTCTATGAACGTACTAAGAACCATTGGATTATATACTATAAATGGGAGAATTGTGTGATTCATAAATTATATCTCAATAAATCTATTTAAGAAAATAAAAATTAAATTAATAAAAAATCTGTTTGTAATAGTAATAAAGAAAAACTCTATAATTAAGTTTAACCAATTGAATGCAAATTTTGTAATTAAAACTGCAAAATATGACTTAAATAAATTAAAGAAATCAACATAAATCGATATATATTCAATGCTTACAACTCTAAATACTTGACATTGTTAAGATGGCAGATTCAACACAATTTTTGTCAAATATCTTAGATATCTCCTTTATAAGTTCACATCTGTAAGATATATATATATAATGCAATATTATGCAAAAGCACATACTATGAAATTATTGTTTTATATCATACTCTATGTATCCTTCTGCAAGTTTCGCTTAATTCAGGGATACTATTTTTGTTTTTCTCCTTTTTAATAGAATGTATCTTTTTAAGATGATGATGTTAATGAAACTGACAAATATACATCAGTTGGGTTTTTCCAGCTCATCTTTAATGCAGAATGTGGAGAGAATCGTTTGGCATCTAAAAACTGTAGTTAGAGTACACTAGATCAGCTTAAAATTAATTTTCAAGCACTGGGTTAAATTTGTCTTGTGTTTTATCCATATACTTTTCTGACTAATGCAATAGAAACCAACCTAAGGAGGGTTTTCTTTTGTTGATGTTTTCTGTAATATTTTTGTCTTCTATGTCCCATATTTGGGCTCTTAT
>CAUYQG010229894.1:0-17009 GCA_963574415.1 Tarsius wallacei
TTCTGCTTGGGTAATTCTGCTTTCCATGCTTGTCATTTTGTTATTTATTTCATTCACAGTATTCTTTATTGCTGTTATCTCAGTTATCAGCTCCTTCTTAGTTTCTTCTTGACTCTCCTCAATTCTTTTTAATCTCTCCATTATTGTCTTTATATCTAGATTTGTAGTTTGAGGCCAGTCATTTTAGGGGCTCTTGATTGTTTGCATTCCAAAGTCAGTTTTCTCAGTGTCTGCCTTCCCAGGGGTCTGGGAGAGACCCATATTCTTCTTTTGATTTTTCTTCATTTGTGTAGATTTTTCTCTCTCTCTCTTCCTTTCCTTCCCCTTCTTTAATTCTGTTTTTCAGGGAAGGTGGGGTTGCTTTTGCTTTGCTTGTGCAATTTCCTGTTCTTCCATATGAGGGTCCTCTGGCTTTGTTCACTTTTGAGATTGGAGTGTGGACTTTGGGCTGTACTTTTTGCAGTTTTGAGGTTTAGTTGAGGGGGAAGTTGTGATTCAGAACCTGTATGCCAATTCCAGCATCCCCCTATCGGTGTATGAGCCCACTGGAACCTATTTCCCATGGTCTTACAATCTTTCTGTGCAGCAGAATATAGGTTTGGTCCCTCATCCTCCCAAGGCACGGGATTACTTTGAGCTGTAACCTGAGACGTCTGCTGCTTAGTTCCCAGGGAAGTGGCTTTGTCTTCTGTTTAGTGATGTTACCTTGGGAACCCAGGTGGAGACTGCTTATAGGTGGGCGGGGCAATGTGAGTCGCCTGGAGAGTGGCCGAAGTGATAGAATCCTTTTTCTCTGCTCTTTGGGTCCCTGGGCAACCGACTATGATGGTCTGTGGTAGCTTGATAGCGTGAGCCTCCTGGGGATCAGCTGCACAGCTGGGCGCTCCACTCGGGGCTCCAGAGCTCCAGATTTCAGAGCCCCAAAGCTCCAAAGGGCAGGCAGTGAGTGGCAAAAGTGGTCCTGCACCGCTGCCAGCGTACTTCAGTCAGAAATGGAATCAGTCTCTCCGAGGGGCAGGTGCCCAGAGCCTCCCAGGGTGACTGGAGGTTCGGTCTGGGATCAATGCAGCCAGGGAGGGAGCTGAGGCCCGAGCCTTCCCACCTGCGAGGGAGCAGCCCAGGACACAATAGCTGGCCCTGCATGGGACCGGGGGTCCCTGAGCCTCGGACCAATGCATCCAGCTGTGGGCTAGGCGGTAGGGAAAGGGTACCAAGAGTCTTTTTGGGGAACTCACATTCGGAGAATCTCACAGTTCCACCTATGTTGCTGCCATCTTAACCGGAACCAGTCTGAAGATGAATTTTAAGATCTGGAGCAAAACTGTTGGCTCCTGGCAGTTGGGCAGCAATGGCAGCAGCGCCTCCTCCCGTGGCAGCGCCCTCACCCTTCCATGCCCAGGAACACCATCTTGCAGCAGGTGCGGCAGGCAGCAGCCACCCAGGCATGGCCCCGGCAGCCCAGGCAGCCTGCAGCCACTTGGAACCTGCTCGCCGTGCTCGCCCCCACCCGATCAATTCCAAGGGTTTTAAGAGCTTGATGCCAGAAATTTGGGAAGACTTTATTATTATTATTATTACTATTGTTGTTGTTATTGTTATACCACATAGTAGAATTGGGGAGGCAAATTGAGTGGAACACAGAGCCCAGCTACCAACCTTGTTGAGAAAGACATTCATACTGTCTCTAATGTTGAAGAACTTTGACAAAAATAAAACACCTTGCCCTTCATATTTGCCAAAAACTCAATAATGTAAGTTCAAAAAAATAAAATTATCTTTATGTTTAAATCATTTTTTATAAACTAGAACATGTCTTGAAAACGTCATGAAAATGATTAAGATTCTGATTCCAGGATTCAAAATAATATGTCAACAATTTTAAAACAATTCCTGCTATGAACCCATCAGAGAGAGAGAGAGAGAGAGATCAAGATTTAGCAAAGTGATAACATTTGTAAATGGACTTCAATCCTGGAGAAATTCATTCAATTTCTCTTCTCTCTTATACTTTCCCTCCCTCCTTTTCTCTCCTCAAACAGAACAACAATCACTCAAGGGCTACAAACACTTAAAGATAAATTATTCCGTATCTTCATGTAGCAGGAATGTATTAAATTTCTCTACAGGACTGGTTGATTTTAGGTCTTTAATTCTGCCACTTTTCTCAAAGTAAGAATTAAAAAAAAAAATCTATCACAGTAGCAATAAAAGGATGAGTGAGAGGAAGTGGGAGATCTTCAAAATTTATACATGTTCATGTTTGTGGGGTATGGGAGGAGGAGGTACGTATTATTAGATGAAAAGTAGAAAAGATCTGACCACACCAAGTAGCAGGGAGGGAAATGCATTGGCTTTTGTTATGGGGAAATGTATGAGAAGGAAAGATTTCCCATCTTAAAAAGTATGTACACCAAAATGATCATCCTGCATTTGAAATATTTTATACACTAAAAATTCTATTTGCATTGACTAAGATATCTTACATGCCAGACAGGAAGAAAAAAAAAACACTATGAAAACGTAAAGGTTATCACCTGCTCCTTCTGGATTAGCTTACATTTACTAAGATGAAAGCTTTAAGTCTCACATAGCTTTCTTCATCCCTACTTGAGAAAAAATGGTATTGGGAAATTACAAAGTTTAGTTACCATTTTATTTTTCATCAGCTTCAGTAAGTCTTAGCTCTTCACTTTTTAAGATTCTAATGGAAGCCATGAACCTCTTCTTCAGAAAAACAAAATTCATATGAATATAACTTTAGGTGATTCCTAGATACTCTAAATGCCTGGGAAAATTCTCAGGCAGAAGGGAGGAGTACGCATACACTGTTTCCCAGAACTTCTACTCAGGTTAAGTCATGTACTGAAAATATGGTGAACAGCAGAGCTGTTTTCCTTTTTGCACTGAAGAAGTTTGTGCAAAACAGATAGGTTGCCCTTCGGGCCACACAGAAATATTCAGTTTCTTATTAGAATAAATTAATTTGTCACATTTTAAATTATAACATGGAATTAGGTTTCCATTTCAAACTTAAAGGTTTTGTTTTACTTAATACAGAAAGAAAAATAAATATAAAGAGATACAAATATCAAGTTGACATCTTCATACCTATCCAGTTTCTTCAGGCTATTAGTTTACACTCAGAGGAAAAATAGGGTATTCTATATGTATAAAAATATTTTTTTAATTTGTGGTAAGATTTATCCTTTCATTTAACTGATGAGAAATATAAAAACAGTCACTTAGGATGATCCCCCTATAGTCATGTGTTTAGCAAGTAGTGAATTCCTAATTTCAGGTGCATTCATACGCACCCTAACTTTTGAGTCAACAAGACAAAATATCATAACATTTATGTTTAACAAGCATCCCAAGTGATGAATTAGTCATAAACTGATATTTCTTGGAACTCCTAAAATCCTTGGTTCATCTACATTAAATTTACCTTCAGAGTTTCCTGAAAAACACAAATTGTAAATAGTTTCACCCAAGACACACTGAATCAGACTCTGTAAGGTATGGGGTCTAGGAATGAATCTTTTCAGAAAGTTCCCAATGTTATTCTAATTCACACCAGAGTTTGAAATCTACTTCACTGGAGGTTCCTTCCAGCCCTATGATTTTATGATTCTGGTTTATGACTAATCAGCCTAAATTTTACTTGGTAGACCACACAACTCCCTGCCAAACTTCTTCCACCAAATATAGCAAGAGTTGACAAATGCCAAGTGGCAGTGGTCTCTGTCAGTATCCATCCTGAAAGCAGCTGGACCCACACGACCTTATCCCCAGCTGCCTGTAGCTGGGCAGCAGGTGTTGGGATGACCAGCTGTTCTCACAGGCAAGCTTGGCAACTCTGCTTGCCCAAGTCTCAAATTTTCCCTTGGGTGGCCTTGCTTTTGTGGGTGGTCCAGCCCAACTTTAATCCCGGTGAGTGTGCATTCCAAAGCTAAAATATCTGAGCCAGAGCCAGCAGACAGTGCATGTGTTTTTCATGTTTATAAATACATATTCATATATTGGACTGGATGATCACTTAAAGCCTCTTCCAACCTTAAATTTTATATATGTGTATTAATGTGTAAATATTATGCAAATGTTCTCATACATGATTCTTAACTGGGGATGAAAATGGCCATGGGCCAGCTGTTTCTACTCTTTCTCAATCCTTCTCAATTTTTAAAAAATTAAGCCTATTTTTAAGAACACTAAAAAAGCAAAACTTAAACATACTAGACTAAAATAACTGCATCTAACCAATCCCAGAGAACAGAAAATATTGTGATAATACACTGTCCACATACAAAGGACATAAAAATTTATAAAGGAGAAGGAGAAATTAATAGACATAGCACAGAGGATTTTTAGGACAGTGAAAATACTCTGTGTGATGCTATAATGGTAGCTATATTATTATCATTATACATTTGTCCAAACCAATATGATGTATAACACCAAGAGTCAACCCTAATGGACTCGGGATGATAATGATATGTGAATATAGGTTCATCAATAGTAATACTTGTACCCTCTCTGATGTGGGATGTTGATAACAGGGGAGGCTATGTATGTGTGGGCTTGTTGTATGTCAAATATCTCTATAACTTCCTCTCAGTTTTGCTGTGAACCTAAAACTGCTCTAAAAAAATTATGTTTTAAGATAACTCACATCTATAATCCCAGCATGTTGGAAAGCTGAGGAGGAAGAATCACTTGAGCCCAAAAGTTCAAGACTAGCCTGGGAAACATAGTAAGGCCTCGTCTCTCTAAAAAAAAAAAAAAAATTAAAAAGTTAGCTGGGGAGGGTGGTACGTGCCTGTAATCCCAGCTACTCAGAAGGCTAAGACAGAAGGATCACCTGAGTCCAGGAGGTCGAGGCTATAGTGAGCCTATATTGTGTCACTGCCCTCCAGTCTGAGCAACAGAGTAAGATTTCAACTCAACAAAAAAGAGTAAAAATTGTGTTTAAAAAAATGTATAAAAATATAGAAGTTTAGAGACAATGGATATTACATCAAAATAACATATGCCATAAAAATATCATATCAATATCAAATTTCTAAAATTATTACAAATTTAGGTTTAAACATAAAGGTGATGTTTTTAGTATATTTAATTTACATATTCTTTCCATTTTTATTATTTGCATGGTTCTTTTCTTTTATTTGCAGTAAAGATGAGAATACTCACAATTTTATATTGTCAGGTAAATTTTTGGTGAGTAGATATCTCACCATTTCAAAATGAACTGGTAAGTGTCTTGTGACTTTATGGAATGAAATCAGCTACAAGGGTTTATAAGGAAAATAGAGTCCTGTAATACTATGAGTCAATACTATTTTAATTTGCTTCACTCACACACTAAAAGCATAAGTGAATAAGGTTGAAAAGCCTAAGAATACTTGGTTATTATTTTTTTCTTTTACACTTCTTATGCTAGCTGGTACAGAAAGATGATATCACAAATCTTTAAAGAAACAACAACTTTGTAAACAACAATCTCTAGGACTACATAAAATATGACAAAAATAATTAATGGTTCTTTTGAAAAAGACTACCAGATCTATATATCAGCCTGTATTCACAGAAATATTTGGACAAAAGACCTAAAGTTGTATGAAAATAAGCAATGCTTTCATCTAAAAAAGGAGAAATTATACTTCATATACTTACCATCAAAAGCAAAAAAGGTTTTATACATACATTTGTATAGGCATATAAATTATACAATTATTTAAGTTGGTAATAAATGTCATTATTTTAATAGCCTATTTCCAATATCTTTAGAGTTATTTGCATAGCTGAAATAGGCATACGTAAATGGTCTCTATATACTATAAAATGAAGAGGAAATTTGATGGTTATTTAATTTGATCAGTAAAACATGGAAAGTGGTATAAACACATTGATGTACAACCCTGAGTTGCTCAGGGTGTCCACATTGATATGTTTAAATGGCATGTCCATGAACTTCATTTTGTAGGAATTGGAAGAGAACCCCTGCAAGGTAGATGTGGTAAGAGTGACTTTTCTCTCCAGGGCTCCTTGCAGATGTTCTAGGTCTTACATTTTACTCTCTGCAGGACAAGTTTAAGTCCCTAAGGTTCTCAATGTTTTCTTGGTCCCCTTTTCTATCCTGTAAGTAAATTACTGTTCTGAGGAAGTCATCTGAAATGTAGTCAGCAAAAGTGTAAGTCATGTAGCTTTAGCCATTTAACTAAGGTATATCTGCACTGTTCCTTACTTTTCTCATTTATTATAATGAGAATGATAACAACAGAAGTTTATTGGGCTGTAATGAGTGCTAAGTGTGCCAGCATTTGTAAAGTATTCAGAATATTGCCTGGTACATGGTAAGTGCTAGGCAGAAATAAGCTATTAATATTATTTACCAAAAAATCGGTTTAAAAAATGGACTACAGTATAAAAATTAAATGTACATTTGTTAAAGATGCTGTAAACAATCTCAGAACACAGAAAATACACTGAGAGAAAATATTTGCTTTACAGATAACAGGTAAAGAGCTTCTGCAAATCAGTAAGAAATAACCAAAAAAAGAGAGAGAAAATTGAACTAAATGAACAGGTAGATATTAAAAGTAGAAAAAATGCAAATGCAAAATTTTAATATGCATATGCAATATGTGAAAATTCACCAATAAATCAAAATAATAGCACTGCAAATTGAAACAAAAATGAAATTCCATTTTTCTATAATATTGGCAAAAATGAAAATTATTATCTACCATTAGTAAGGGATTCAAACATAATATATGAATGGAATCATCAGAAACTTTTCTGAAAAAGCTTGAAAGTAGGTCTCAAAATATAAAATATCCTTATCAAGTAAATAAGAAATTTTAGAACAAGAATTCCCATAAAACTGCTTAAAATATGTTCACCACAACATGATTTTAACAGAGAACATTTAGAAATTAACTAAATGGTTATCAATATGAAGTTAATAAAGTCTGCTCCAATTGTACTATGAAATATTAAGTATGAAATGTCACCCATCACATACCTTAAATGCATAAAAGAAACTCTGGTTACCTATAGGAAGGGGAAATTTTTTAAAGACTTTGACATTTTACATTGTACATTTTATTTTGAATTTTACACCAGACATAGTGTAATTTTGAAAAAGAGCATATTTCAAGGTAAAAATAAAAACTTTGTATTACCAGTCAGTCAATAGCAAGGTCAAAAGAGTATATGCTGTATCATTCCAATGGGAGATAAAGATTAGCAAAATACACAGCAAATGTTGGTATTTATCACCTCTAGGTAGTAGGACACACTAAGAGTAGTTCCTTTCACTTTATACGTTTGTAAATTTCCCTAATTGATTAAAATAAACTTGTGTTATTTTTATATTCAGGGTGAAAAAAACTAATGTTCTTTTAAAATCTCTGACACTCTAAACTCATGATTGAACATTTTATTGCAGTAGAGAGCATAGGGCTCTAAGGTAAGTAAGCCTAGAGTGAAAATAAAATTTCCTCTCTTGGTTTTGTCCTGTATTTCTGAAATATAAGAGGGAAGACCCCCGCAAAAAAACAGTTATACATTTTTTTTGGAGGGCGGACTTCTTGTGGTACACTCAGAATTTGTTCCTCCGAACCAGACAGTCGACCAAAGTATTTTTCTGAAAGTGTTGAGAAGGTTGCATCAAAATTTGTGAAAGAAATGTCCGAGTTGACTGGTTCTTCCACCACGACAGCACATCTGCCCACAACGCACAGTTTTTGACCAAAATTGGCATGGCCCTCATGACCCACCCTCACTAGTCACCCAATCTCACCCCAAGCGACTTTTTTTGTTTGTTTCCCTGATGAAAAACGTCCTCAAAGGGAACCATTTTGCTGATATGGACGAGGTAAAACAAAAGACTACAGAAACACTAAAAAGCATCAAAATTGACAAGTTCAAAAACTTTTTTGCGCAGTAGAAAAAGGCATCTGGATAGATGTATTGCATCAAAAGGGCGGTACTTTAAAGGCGAATGAAGTTTAAACATGTAAAAATAAACACACAATTTTTATAAATGAATGCTGTTTTTTTGGGGGTCCCCCCTCATATATCCTTGTCCTCACGTATTTAATGAACCAAAAGCACAGAAGCGCATAGGCAGCCACTCAGTAACCTGTATGATTTATTGAGCCTGAATGTTTCTGACAAAACATTGAAATCTATCAATCATTAGGAGGGAGCTAGGAGTTAGCAAATGTGGTAGAGTCTCTACACTCCAAATAAAAATATCTGCTGAAAATTAATCTTTAAAATTCACACTAAGTAATTTGAACTATAATGTTTCAACCAGTGTATTTGTATCTTTTCTAATAATTATAGGACCTTGTTCACTTAAGTGTATTAGTTTCAAAAATTACGTATTTTTTTAACTTTTCAAATTTCTTTATAGATTTTCTTTTTCTATTGAACTTGGCCGAACACCTCTGAAATTATGTCAGAACTGTAGCTTTTGGAGGTAAAGTCTCAAATGACTGAATGGATCAAATCATATTTAATTCAATGTGATTTTAAAGAGGCCAAGATACTAAATTTTGAAAATGAGTGTTTATTCTGAAAATACTAGTTAAATATTTTGAGAGAATTACGAAGGAAGCAACCTATTTTTCCTTGTGCAGCTTTGTTACATTTGGCAGCAATTTTTAAAATTGTATCCTATAACCATGGTCAGTGTAACAAATATTATATCCCAAAATTGTACTACAGTGTCATGGGTAATAGCAGTACTTCGTCTTAAAATTAATAGTTCACAAATGGGTTGCTTTAATTATTCATGTAATATAAAATTTGAAATTTAGAGAGAAATAGAGGCTTTAATTTTTTTTTTTTTATTTTAAAGATGTGGGGTACAATTCAGGGTAAAGTATACAAATGTTCATTATGCAGATACTTTTGTTGATGAGGTGTGCCCTCCCCCTGGAAGAATCCCACTACTGCCAATCCCACTCCCCTCCCCCACTGGCAATTTCCCACTACAGATAATCCTTTTCTTTTAGTATTACAATAATTGTTCAAGGTTCACTTATGAGTGAGAACATGTGATGCTCAGTTCTTTGTTTCTGTGATAGATCACTCAGTATTATAAACTCTAAGTCCATTCAAGTTGCTGTGAAGTTCATAATTTTGTCCTTTTGTCCTTCTTTATAGCTGCATAATATTCCATCATGTATATATACCACATTTTTTAATTCAGTGCCCTTTTGATGAGCAGCACAGTTGGTTCCATGTTTTTGCTATTGTGAACAATGCTGCACTAAACATGCATGTGCAGGTATCTATTTTATAGAGTGATTTGAGTTCCTCCGGTTATATTCCCAGTAGAAGGGTTGTGGGGTCATATGGGAAATCGATTTTTAGATCTTTTAGGAATCGTCACATTGTTTTTCAGAGAGGTTGTACTAGTTTACACTCCCGCCAACAGTGTAGAAATGTTCCTTTTTCCCCGCATCCTCGCCAGCATCTGTTGTTTTTTAAGTTATTGATGATAGCCATCCTGACTAGAGTTAGGTGGTATCTCAGTGTGGTTTTAATTGGCATTTCTTTGGTGACTAGTGAGACTGAGCATTTTTTCATGTATCTGTTGGCTGCTTTTATGTCTTCTTTTGAAAAGTGCCTATTCATATCTTTTGCCCACTTTGTAATGGGGCTGTTGGTTATTTTCTTTTCAGTACGTTTGAGTTCCTTGTGGAATCCTAGATGTTAGACCTTTGTCAGATATACATTTGGCAAATATTTTTTCCCAGTCCGTGGGCTGTCTCCTTGCTCTCTTGATGGTTTCTTTGGCTTTTCAGAAGCTTGTCCGTTTGATGAGGTCCCACTTGTCTATCTTATCTCTTATGGCATGGGCACTTTGGGTTTTGATCAGGAATTGGTTGCCAGCTCCAATTTTCCATAAGGATGTCACCTGCATTTTCTGAGGTTCTTATAATTTGAGGTTTTACGTTTAGGTCTTTGATCCATTTGGCTTTATTTTAAGCAATAGTTTGGTGGCTATAAAATGTGTGCTAAGTCTAAAACAAGCAGTGAGATTTATTGATTAAAGTTTTATTCCATTTTCGTGGCACCTCACAAGAGGAGAAAAAGAGAAAGAGATAATAAAATAAATAAAGAAGGGAGAATTGTCAGTATCACAGTAGTAATCTCAAGAACTCCCTATGTAGTCAACAATAAAGGAAAGTCTCTATGAAAATAAGTTATACAAAGTGAAACTCTGAGACTCTTGTTTTTTTCTCTGATTGTTCTTTACATAAAAGGTATTAATTATTGTGAGACTTCAAAGCCAAAAAAGAAAAATGAATCTGTTCTTCTTGGAAGAGAGAAAATGCCATAATTTTGAGTTTGAAGCGACAATGATCTAGGGTTTACAAATCCAAGGTATTTTGCTTGGATAAAGCAAACTTTTTCTTTCCTAAAAGAAATTGGCTCCATTCTTTCTCACATAAATCTATGTCTTTGAAAAGAAAATAAATAAACTAAAACAACATAATAAAATAAAGTAAAAAGTAATAGAGTCACCTTTTCTTTTTGAGAACAGAAAGGAAAAAATGTATGTAAGAAAAGAGAAAAGGTTCAAAACCTGAAGTGTGGATCATTTTTTAAAGCCTACTAATTGGAAAATAAAGTTACTTACACTATCCTAACCCTTTGTTGCTTCTGAAACTTTAATATGGGCTGGGTTTGGTGGCTCAGCCTGTAATCCCAGCACTTTGGGAGGCCGAGGTGAGTGGATAGCCTGAGCCCGTGGGTTCGAGACCTGCCTGGGCAACTTAGCGAGACCTCATCTCTACAATAAATCAAAAATTAGCCGGGCATGGTAGCGTGTGCCTGTAGTTCCAGCTACTTGGAAGGCTGAGGCGGAAGGATCGCCGGAGCCCAGCAGGTCAAGGCTGCGGTGGTCGAGAGCGGCCACTGCACTTCAGTCTGGGCAACAGGGTGAGACTCCAACTCAAAAAAAAAAAAAACAAGGAACTTTAATATGCATAAAAATACCCTGGTTACCTTGTTAAAATGCAGATTTTCATTCTGCTCTCAGATGATGTCAATGTTACCCCATTTGAAAAGTAATGCCTCTTCTACACTTGTCAGCTATAAAGAAATAGAAAGTATATCTCCTGTTCTTTCATAAAGTAGATTCATTTATTACTATTCCTTAATTTCTTCTTGTAATATTCTAATATGAGGGCTTTTGCTCCAGTAACAATATTTTCTATCTATTATATGAATAGTTAATCTAGGAATTTACTCATGGCCATTAAATTTTCTTAGAATGTTTTGGTATAAAAAATTGTCAACAGTTTCAAAAAATGGTAGAACATTCTTAGGCATTAATTGCATTAAAGAGTAGTGTTGCTATTAAGGTGCTTGGATGGCTTTTTCATTTCAAGGTAAGTGTTTTAGGTGAGACTTGGTAGAAGCAACTCTCCTTTCTGGTATTTATTTTCTTCAAAAAAAATTTTTTTTTTTTTGAGTTGGAGTCTCACTCTGTTGCCCAGGCTAGAATGCAGTGGCACAAATGCTACAGTCACACCAGCATTGACCTGCTGGGCTTAGGTGATCCTTCTGCCTCAGCCTTTCAAGTAGCTGGAACTACAAGTGCGCACTACCACTCCCAGCAAATTTTGGATTTATTGCAGAGACGAGGTCTCCCAAGTTCCCAGGGCTGATCTCGAACCCTCAGGCTCAGGCAATTCACTTGCCTCAGCTTCCCAAAGTGCTGGAATTATAGGCTGAGCCACCAAGCCCAGCCTTTTTGGCATTTCTAAGGTCATATATGCTCATAGAAAATATGCATTTGTTTGCTGGATAGTATATAGGTTACTCAAGAGTCTTTATGGTAGCATTTTAAAGGCCAACATTATTAGAGTTGAAACAACCTAAGTAAAATTCTGAATTCAATCAACTCTTGACTACATATAATTTCCCTCATTTCTGAAATATAAATAATAAAATACTCATCTCAAAGTCTTTCCGGGAGCGGTGGTTCACACCTGTAACCCCAGCATTTTGGGAGGCTGAGATGGGAAGATTGCTTGAATCTAGGAGTTCAAAATTGGAGTCTCACTCTGTTGCACAGGTTGGAATGCAGTGACATGATCCCGGCTCCCGGATTTCTTGACCTCCTGGGCTCAAGTGAGTCTTCTGCCTCAGCCTCCCTAGTAACTGGGAATACAGACATGCACCACCACATCTGTCTAATTTTTGTTTTTGTTTTTTAGTAGAGACGAGGTCTTACTATGTTGCTCAGATTGGTCTCAATCTCCTGACCTCATGCAATCCTCCTGCTTTGGCCTCCCAAAGTGTTTGGATTATAGGTGCTAGTCACCACATCCAGCCTAATTAATATTTTGACCAAAACAAAAAATCACAACAAAGATTAAATGAACTGTCTTGTAAAACATCACCAACTTATTCATTTGTTACTCTTAGAAAAAGCAATAACTTTTAAAAATAATAAAATATTACGATTTCAAGAAATGAATAAGTGAAATCTATTGATTAACTATTATTTGATCAAAATATTGCATTCTATATAATTCATGGTTTTTTAAGTGTTGGAAAGTATTTGCTTCACAAACTCTAATTCCTATCTTAGTTTTTATGATTTAATGTTTAAATCACTGTAAAATCCAATAGAGTGAATAATTTTTAGATTGTGAAATATAAAACGGTCATTATAAAATTTTATTTCTTTTAAAAATTATTTCACATTTTTTTTTTCTTTTCCTGTTTTTAAAATATTATTTTAAAAAACCTTAGATGCAATATTAAAAGGCAATAGAGTCAGCTGGAGCAAAAAAGGAAGTTGTGGGACAAAGGCCCAGAAACCCCATCCCAGCTAGTCCCCAGAGGCAGACTGCAGAGGGGGCCTGGGTGGTGGGGGAGAGAGAAGAAAGGCCACCCACCAAAATGACAGGCAGAACAAAGCACTTATATAAGAAACGTCTTGCTGAACTGAAGAAATCTTGAAGAGATGAGAAGCTCCCAGATTTCTTTTTCCTTAGAATGTCTTGGGCTGATGGGGAGGGTGGGCTCCTGGGGTTAAATGAGCAGGCCACTCCCCCCATCCCATTGATGTGCTAGAAGGCAGATGTGTGTGTGTGAGACACAAAGGGCGAAGATGAGCAGAGGATAATTTGGTTTAGGTGCCTGATTTGATTGGGATAGGGTTATCGTCTTAATCAGGGAAAATAACACAATATCAGATTATGGCATGGATGGCAGAAACAAGAATTTCTATTCGAAAGGATTTGAACACTTAGTATAATGGTTTTTTAAACCATGTCATGGTATTTCAAATTAGTCAAATAGCAACAACAATGAAAATAAAGAAATTAAACAACTAATAATTACATAATAAAAGATATTTAAGCAATTAAATTAATTCTCACAAAACATAATTCTCATTTTAATTCTATTAAAAATAGACTTTGTTAACCCTTACTTTCAGAACTTTTACAAAATAAAAAAAGCAGGAAGCATTCAAACATTTTTTCTTTTAATCTGTACATTTATGCTATATACTTCATAAAATCCCCCAAAATGTTTTGGTGCAACTACAAACATCACACATGCACACGTGCATGCATACACACACACAATATAAATGCAAAGGAAAAAATAAAGGCAAACTAGATATATCAAAAACCTAGACTAATGTCACGACCCAGACCAAAAATTGAATACAAACTTTTTCAATAAATTTATCATATAAAAATTTAAATTGTGGACACTGAATCACATATGCTGATAAGTAAAGTCTTCAACAGCATTTTTACACAATAATCAGATTCACAGATAGCCAAGACATGAAGTAGAAGGTTCAGCTAACATGTTTTTAGCTGAAACTTTTTTTTTTTTTTGAGTTGGAGTCCCACTCGATCACCCAGACTGGAGTGCAGTGGCCGCTCCCGGCCACCGCAGCCTCGACCTGCTGGGCTCCGGCGATCCTTCTGCCTCAGCCTTCCAAGTAGTTGGAACTACAGGCACGCGCTACCACGCCCGGCTAATTTTTTGATTTATTGTAGAGATGAGGTCTCGCTTGCCCAGGCGAGTCTCGAACCCACGGGCTCAGGCAATCCACTCACCTCAGCCTCCCAAAGGCGCGGGATTACAGGCTGAGCCACCGAGCCCGGCTTGAAACTTATTTGATAAAGTTTGGAAAGTCAGAGGGACTGCATCTTTCTTAATCTTTCTTCCCAAGTATCAATTTTTCTAACAATAACTATACGTCGGTTGGTTCAAGTTTAACATTGATGGTGAAAAATTAAAATATGCATATTCTATTCTGTTAACAAAATAAAAATTCATAATCTTTGTATCTCTAAATTTAAAAATTAAGGAATTGATTTATTTTCTCAGAAGGCATTTTTATGGCAGCTAATGGTACAACACTGATAAAGAGTTTTTAATGACTTCACTTAAATGTGACTTTATTTAGAGGATAAAGCTTTTTATTTTATTTTATTTGTTTATTTTTTTTTTTGAGTTGGAGTCTCACTCTGTCGCCCAGACTGGAGTGCAGTGGCCGCTCCCGGCCACCGCAGCCTCGACCTGCTGGGCTCCGGCGATCCTTCCGCCTTAGCCTTCCAAGTAGCTGGAACTACAGGCGCGTGCTACCACGCCCGGCTAATTTTTTGATTTATTGTAGAGATGAGGTCTCGCTTGCCCAGGCGGGTCTCGAACCCGCGGGCTCAGGCAAACCACTCACCTCAGCCTCCCAAAGGCGTGGGATTACAGGCTGAGCCACCAAGCCCGGCTTGGATAAAGCTTTTTAATGCCAACAGTAATGTATATTACAGAGGTAGAACATGGCCATTCAATGCCCTGAAATCTAATTTCTTTTCAAGAAACATTTTTGCATCTAAGTACCTAAACCAACATTCAATTGAGTCATCTCCCCATCTTTCTTGCCCCTAACAGAAATAACCAGTGATTCAATACCTGGCACATAGAGATTATTTTAACTTGGAAAATATTAAGACTAGGTTGCTTTTATCATCTTGCCTGATCATAAAAGTATTGTGAAACAGCTGAAAGTCTAGTTAATTATAACTCTACCTCAAGGAGGTCCCATCAGGAAGAGTTAACTGAAAAAGGTATTAGGCAATTGAATAGATTGACTTTCCAAATTGGTTATTTACTGTCATCCATTTGAATATTTGACAACATCTGCCAAAAGCTGTGTGGGTGTTAACGCAATTAATATTAAACTATTCCTTCTGGAGATATTTGAACAATAGTATATTTTGCTTTCTAAAGCTACTTTTGGCTGCCAATAGTAAAATTATATCATAAAATGGATACTTATTTCCTATTGGTTCTGGCAGAAGAGCATGCCTTAAGTTCACTAAAATGTGGCATTTAATTACTTAAATACAAGTTGAAAATTAAACAAAAAACAGAGGGTCCTAGACACACCACTTTGGCATAAAATAGTTTTCCATCACTTGGTCATTAAATTTGATCATGTTGTCATGAAAATATTTTTGCATAATATGATTCTCATCCTGGTATTTTAATCTAGAAGCACTGGCACCACAAATCAAGTTAGAAAGAAAGACAGAAAGGAAGAAAGGAAATAAAATATGTAGGAAACATTAGTGGTTTACATTTTTTTGAGGACAGGGCTTTTTTGGTTTATTCCTTTTGCCCTGTTAGAACGCAACATGTAACTCAACTAGTGATTGTTTTAATTATCATTCTAGTGATTATCAAACTAGTGATTAGTTTTAATTATCATTTCCCTTCCACATTCAATGTAATAAAAGGCACAAAATGCATCCATTGATTAATCTATGAGGGTCTTGTTTTATAAAATTTTACTTACTCCATGACTATGGGAACAGGAATTCACTTCAATGTACATAGGATTTTATAGTGGGAGTAGGAATCTGTTTCAGTGTTATGAGAAAACCATTTTTGTTTCCAATTTAATGGCCTAAATCACAAATTACTTGCTTGACACACTAACATAAAGTGTTCACTTGTAATTGAAGTCATCAACTATGCCAGCCTGTGACATCATAAATGCTGTGGCATGAAAGAATATAGGCTGTCTAGGATTTAGGGGGGAAAGATATTTTTTTCTTTTTCAATATCAAGGAAATAACTGGACCCAGACATCATTATTTAGAGATGCCTCTAGATTCTCTTTCATGGCTGTTGAGCTGACTCACATCGAATTGAAAACTTTCAATAGGTAAGTATATATCCCAAGATCATGGGTTCTAGAGTAGTGCTTTTCACGGCAGTAGTAATTATTCTATACGTCTATTTGATACTTCTCTTATTCCAAAGCCTTTATTAATTGGTTTGCTAAAAGTCACAATCTGCTCCTACTTGTTCTAGGTGTAATGGGTGAGCAATGTTCTTTCTGATTGATATTATGCATGGATCTGTAGCATCCATATAGGAGAACAGTTGCACCCAGCAGAACAGTGATCACTACTGACAGGTTAACAGGACAGTAGGTTCATGAGGTACAAACTAAGAAATTTATTCAGGTGTCCAATGTATAAAGTTTAGTCACACACACACACACACGCACACACACACACACACATTAATTAGTAATAGTTGGAGAAGCTCACTGGGACAAGTTTACTGTGACCTAACTAGCCATGAGGGTTCATGTCATAATAAATTAGATATTTAAATATATATATAATAGCATAATGAATTAAAGAAATTTTAAAAAGCGACAAGAGCAAAAATTAAAGAAATAAAAAAGCAATGGAGTAGCATACACATAAATGTGGAAAACAAAACAAAAAATACCTTATTGTAAAAGCTTATGGGATATTCGGGAAAGTTAACCCAAAATAATAAATTCTGACTATATATATATATATATATATATATATATATATATATATATATATATATAAAAAATGTGACAAAAATGATCACAATTTTGTCACAAAGCGCTAAGAGTGGGCTCTCTCTAAACACAAAAGTGTGAGTTGTGAAAAAAGAAATAT
>CAUYQG010229900.1:0-17122 GCA_963574415.1 Tarsius wallacei
AAAAAAAAAAAAAAAAAAAAAAGTAGGCAATTATGGCTGGTTCACTCCGATTATCCTAGCCCCTTGAAAGGCTGAGTTTGAGACCCGCCTGGACAACATAGCAAAACCCCATAGCTAAATAAATTTTTAAAAAATTACCCAGATTTGGTGGCACACGCCTGTAGTCTTAGCTACTCAAGGATCGCTCAAGCCCAGGAGTCCGAGCCTGCAGTGAGCTATGATGGTGCCACTGTACTCCTGGACAACATGGTAAGACCCTGCCTCAACAACAACAACAACAACAACAACAAAAGAGAGAAACAGGTACTCTTCAACAAATGGTCACTGAACTCAACTGCTGAAGTTGTAACAGTTAAAATATCAACACAACCCTTAATAAACCAACAGTCCTATGAGGGATTGTGGGAAATAGACACTTTTCAGTTGACACAAGGGTTCATAAACACATTACATGTTGCAGTTTATCATAATCCCCCAGCTCGTATGAGTGCTACAGAGAAGGCAATTAAAAGGGAACGATTTCCTGAGTAGTTCACACAACATGGAGAATTTTTTAAGACTGAAAAGCAGTCCAAAAAATTCTAAAGGCATGCTAAACATTAGCTACACTTGATCTTACCTAGTGTGGCATAACCATGTGGTGCTAGTAATGAATAGAACCACATGACTATTTTTTAAAGGTCCCATATTAAAGCCTGCTTTTAAAATTAAGTCACTAAAGAGAAAACATTTTCAATTTGTATGTTAAACCACTATATTTTTTAACGTTTATTAATAGCCAAAAGTTGGTACTTGAGGAAAAGACTGTAAGGCAAGTTAACAAAAATACTTTCCATAAAAACAAGGTTACCTCAAAAACAGGTCTACGTAGAGCTCAAGTTTAGGTCAATCTTTTTTTCAACTTTGCACTAAGTCAGTCTATCCTTTTTAAAAAATGAGTCAGATTTTCTTACATGTACCTGAAGCAAAATAATAGTATCTCTTTTCTTTTCCAGGTTGTACAAGAGATGGCTACAACCACAAAATTAAACTCATCTTAGGATCATGATCTGCCCACAAAACTATTTTAAACTTTGTGATTCCAAGCAAAGAAGTAACATTTACTTATTCAGAAAGTACTGAATATCCACAGGTAAGCTACTATGCTACATAGTATAAGAATTTAAAGGCCAGACACAGTGGCTTTCTCTGTGTGAGACCACGGCAGGAGGATCTCGAGATCAGGAGTTCAAGACCAGCCTGGGCAACATAGCAAGACCTCACTTTTACAAAAAAATTTTAAAAATCCAGTCAGGTGTGGTGGCATGAACCCAAGAGTTCATGGCTGCAGTAAGCCGTGATGGTGCCACTGCATTCCAACCTGGGCAACAGAGCAAGGAAGAGCCTACCTCAAAAACAGGATAAAAGAATTTAAAAATTCCCACATACATGCATATTAAAAAGACACTGGCTCCATATATACAATCTAGTAGAGGCATAATGTTCGTGTGTGTGCATGTGTATAATTATGTATATATTGGTTTAGAGAACAAGTGAATCACCCTATAGCACAAAACTTTTTTGGGGTATCAATCCTAAAGGTTTGAAATCTCTTGGACTTTAAAAAATATAGACAATATATGTTTACAAAATATTATCACTGACATCATCCAGCCTGTTTAAGAAATGGCATCATGTACCAGCTCCTGAAATAGCATCATTCCATCAAGTTTAGATGTGCAAGATTCACTTTCGATATGAGGTAATGCGTCTTCCCACAACCTGTCCTCATATCAGGTAAGAGGAATCTGACACGAGATTTAAAAACAAGCATGTCCCCCCCTTCATTAAAAAAAAAATTAAAGAAAAAAAACCATCTTCTTAACAATTCATAAGTGGCTCCTAAATCTTCCTTTTATTCGACTGTATTTAAAAACTGCTCTTCTTGAAGTTTCAACTTAAAGTCCTCTCTGATTCTTTCCAGCAACTCTGGTTTAAAAATCACGTCCAATGCAGTCATTGCCAGAGCTTTGGCAGTCCTCAAGGTGTAGAACTGAGCTTCCTGTGATCCTAAAGGGTAGAGAAAATAGGTAAAGAGACCTCCACATTTATAAAAATTCAAGTTGCTAATTTCTCAGGTTCACTATCATACCTACGCTGGCTCTCCAACTGCCTCCCACAATGCACGACTTGCTGAGGTAATGCTATGGAGTGGAGTGGGCTAGTTTAGATAGAAAGCCAGCGGCCACATGGCAGAGATCACGTGCTGTGACGTCCCCATCCCACTCACCTGCGGCTTCCGCATACTGCTCGGTATGGTTCAAGGCACTTGTTCCAATGTAGAAATATGGGTGAATTCCAGGAACCACAAAAGTCACATTTCCGAAGTCAGTAGATCCTTAGAACACACAAAGTCAGAAAAGTGTATCTGGTCAGACGTTCTTGAGTTATGAAGGGCAGGCGGGACTCTGTGCTTGGCTGCAGCTCTCCTACTGGAAGAGCTCTGGAGATGTGAGCCACTTGACAGCTGTCACATGCCCGTGCCCCCGCCTCAGCTCTACCGCGTCTCACTCCACTCCAGCTCGCGCTCACCTGCATCGGTCACCACCACAGCTCTTATGGAAGACTGCCCCAGCCTGACCCCACGGCTCCCACCTGCCCCCTAGGCCTCAGGCCACACTGCCTCTTGCTCCCCTGGCCTGGTGTGCGACACAGAAGAGATGCTTGCTGGCCTCTCCTCCTGCCTCGAGGCCCCTCGGGCCATGGAGACCAGCGACTTGAGACTCAGTCAGGGCCGTTCACATTCTTCCTCAGGATTCTGCCCACAGGCAATGCTTCAAGTGAGCAGCCACTCCAATGCATCCCCAGTCTCTTCCAGGTTCCAGCTCACACATCCCTCTGCCAGACCGTCACCTCCTCTTGGAGGCCTTCCAGGCAGACCAAACGTGACACATTCAAGTCGAACTCATGATCTTCTGTTTCCACCCCACTTCCTGTCAACAGTCCCTCCCAAATACCTCCGAATCAACACTCTCACCCATCACCAGTCTACAGGCTGTCGTCTCTTGCCTGAACAGAAAGTCTCCTGTTGGTCTAGCACCTTCTACTCTACTTGCCAGTGTTTTTTCGCCTTCACTCCATTAGCTTTGCAACCCCCATCTCATGCCACATTCCCACCTCCCTCCATGCCCCAGCCGCTTCAGACACACCTGCTCCCCCACCCCAGGCCTCTGCGTGTGCAAGCCCCTCGTCACCCGTTCACCTCACACTTCACCCCCAGACTCCTCCTTAAGCTTCACTACCTCAGCAAAGCTGACTTCGCCAACCCGTAAGGTCAGCTTCCTTCAGCATAGCCTCCCACAGAGTTAGGTTACTCTCCTTCACAGCGCTGTTCAGTTTTAATGTTCCATTCATTCGATTATTTGACTAATGTCTATCTCAAAAAATGAGATTATGAAGCTCTCTAAGGCAAAAAAATGGTGTTTTAAGTCATTCTGCACCTAGCTCTCACATGACCGACACACAAACATTTGTTGACCAAATCACAGTAAAAACAAAACCTTCTGATCACTCTGCGGGTATTTACTAAACATTTATTATGTGTCAAGTCCCACACCAGGCAAAGCCAGACTACACGAGGATAACTAGCAGGAGAATAAAAGAAGCAAGACATGTCACAAACAACAGCTGACATGTTCCTGGAATTCCATGTTCCAAACATCACTCCAAGTGTGGCATGCATGCTCCTTTAACACATGAACAGTTCCCACTTTACACATTAAGAAGCCGAGCCCTACAGACATCAAGTTACAAGCCCATAGTCTCAGCAATCCGCGTTATGCGGGAAAGGCAAGCGGAGGCCAAACTCTGCGGCAACAAGACCTCTGCAAGGAAGTACTGCCTCAGAGAATTCTCAGATCATTTAACTGGGCCAAGACTGTTCCAGACACTGCGTGTGCGGTGACAGAAGCAAGGTGGACACAGCCTGCTGCACGTTCAGGATCTCACTGTGGAGCTAGACCCCAGAGTCTGCAAACCACACCCAAACTACAGCTGTGTTTTCCTAGTGTTTTGTCCACTATGTAAAACCCAAACCTGGGCAGAGTCGGCCACGTGTCTTCCCTCCTACAGCTGCTCTTCAGAAACTTGCTAGGGTGAATGTCCAGACCCACGAGGACGGCCTTGACGACAAAGCCCTCGTCTTCAATGCTGAGCTGAGCCCTGATGCTGCTCAAAAACAAAACAGCTCTGCTGTCCCTGGCCAAGTGCTCTCAGGGGCAAACTCCCTCAACCCCCCGCCCCACCAGCTCCAGCTGACCCCGAGCCGCCAACGACCCCCAGGGGCATGCCTGTGACTTTCCCACCCTCTTCCGGATGCAATATCTTCGCTAAAAACCCTTTTCTTTTCCACATCCCCCTCAAGCTTACACCCACTCGATTTTCCCTGGATGATAACTTCTTGAAAAAGAACAGTCAGCTGGATGCGGTGGCTCATGCCTACAATCCCAGCACTTTGGAGGCTGAGGTGACAGGAATGCCTGAGCCCATGAATTCGAGACCAGCCTGGGCAACTTGGTGAGACCTCATCTCTACAATAAGCCAAAAAACTAGCCGGGTGTGTGGCGGGCACCTGTAGTTCCAGCTACTTGGAAGGCTGAGGCAGGAGGATCACCTGAGTTCAGCAGGTCGAGGCTGCGGTGGCTGGGAGCGTGCCACTGCCCTCCAGCCTAGGTGACAGAGTGAGACTTCTACTCAAAAAAAAAAAAAGAAAGAAAAAGAACAGCCTTCCTTTGCTATCTCCACTATCTCACTAGTCAGTGTCGTGGGCAGAGACGTGAGACCCAGCTTTGGGTTCCTCTGTCTTCTTCCAGGAAATCCATGAATTTCTAATTAGTACTCAGTGGACCCTGGACCATGCTTGCCCTATTAATCTCTACAGCACCAAACATGATTACTCCTCCATCCCTTCCAGAAGTTCTCCATCCCCTCTGCCCGCATGGCTTCCGTGACTCCACTTTCTCCCAACCGTCTGGCTTTCTCTCTGACCACTCTGTCCCCTCCAGAGCCTTTCCTTTGTTTGTCTCTTAAATGCTGTTGACCCCCAGGGTCTCATCTTGGGCATCTTCTCCATCTATGTATTTGGGCAACCTCTTCAATCCATGTCTTCAATTACTTCCTATACTTCAGCAGTTTCTAAACCTCCAGCTTGGACATCTCGTGGGGTTCCAGATTCTACAGGCACTGAACAGCTCCACTCAGAAATCCTGCAAGTGCTTCGGATTTAACATGCTAACAATTTACGATAACCCACTGGACCCTGCCCTGGTCTTTCTCCTGAACTCCTTATCTCAACGGAGGACACCGACACCCATTTTCATCCTCAAGGCATTTTTGGGTCTACTTCATCAATGTCTATTATTAAAAAAGACCCATCTCCAGCTTGTTAATACATTAGCAATAACATACTTCCCTTTCAAAGAAAAAAATATAAAATAACCCCAAATATATTTATGGTTATTTACATTCCAATTGTCCGTTACTCCTCAGAAGTGGAAAATGCCCCGGATGACTAAGTACTTGTAGCCTGCTTATTGTGACGACCGAGAATGAATTAAAATGTCCATTTCCCATTTTAGCAGCTTACTTAAAAATCAGAATAAGACAGCCTGAGCAACACGGCGAGACCCTGTCTCTACAAAAAATTAAAATTAAAAAAACTAGCCAGGCACGATGGCGTGTGCCTGTGGTCCCAGCTGCCTGGGGGCTGAAGCAGAAGGCACACGGGAGCCCAGGAGCTCAAGGCTGTGGTAGCAGTGATCATGCCACTGCACTCCAGCCTGGTTGACAGAGGGAGGCCCCAGCTCAAAAAAGTAAAATTAGAACTAAACAAATGTAAACACTAGAAATATTTAGAATAGAGCAAAAAGTAGATTAGCGATTTCTAATAACAAGTCTGCTCATTTGTCATTCTACTCACTGAAAAGTCCACCATTTTCTTCTTTTAACCATTTAAGGTTGTGAAAATCTCGTATCTCCCTCCCTCCCAAACCATTAAACAAAACCATTTAACCAAAGATTGAATTTCTCTTCCTCAAACAGTTCAATACATAATAAAAGGATGCAATTACCTGAAGGGCCACTCAACATGGTATCTTCTGAAATGAATTCTATTCCCAGCTTTTTCCCATTCTCCATATACGCTTTCCACAGGGTCTTATTGGGAAGAACATTGTAATAATCATGTGCTCCACCTTTAATTTCCACCTAATAAAAAATTTCAAAACAAACTGTGAAATTAAAAACTCAAATTCAGATAAAACATGAAAAAAAACCCCAAACTCAAATTCACTAACTTTCACACCAGTGATGGTTCTTCCAACAGGAAGAGGTCTTAAGAGGGAGCACCTTCCCTTCCAGATTTAAACTCTCTCTGATCGTTCACCTTAAAAAAGGTGTATTTTCTATCTAGAGTTCCTAGGACTCTATCTCCTTTATGTTATATATGCACCAAACCACACAATGCCAACAAGCTCTATACTAGCCAGCAAGTGTCAACTTCAGTCATTTAAATATGGTGTGGGGGAGCCCAGAAATTTCCACGTTAACCAGCACCTCAAAGTAAATCTGACACAGGTGATCAAAAACCACACTCTGAGGAATACTGCTCTAGGATTCAGTCTCCAAAAGAGGGAAATTCAGCTTTACTAAGGGTCAATACACAAACAGACAGTGACATCACTGCTTGGCCAGAAAGGTAGAAAAGTACTCGGAGAGAAATACAGGAATGAGGAAGAATTGCAATGGTCCTTATTTATAAATTTAACTGTGTGAAGAAACAGAACCAGTTTATATATGCCCAGTGCCATATATCCATTCAGTGGATTTACAGATTCTGTTTTGATTAAATCAAAATGGACAATATTCCCTCAAACTAAAGATAATGCCAATGTTAGCAAATCCAAACGTAAAATGGTAGAAACGGCATTTCTTCTTTTTTTTTTTCCCTGAGTCCCAACTCAGGGTCTCACTCTATCACCCAGGCTGGAGTGCAATGGCATGAGCATGGCTCACCACAGCCTCGACCTCCTGGGCTCAGGTGAGCCTTCTGCCTTAGCCTCTCAAGTAGCTGGGACAATAGGCATGTACCACCACATCTGGCTAGTTTTTTTATTCTTGTAGAGATGAGGTCTCACTAAGTTGCCTGGGCTGGTCTCAAACTCCTAGCTCCTGCCTCAGCCTCCCAAAGTGCTGAGATTACAGGCGCGAGCCACTGTGCGTAGCCCGAGATGACATTTATTTTTACTTATTTTTTTTTTTTTGAATTGGAGTCTCACTCTGTCACCCAGGCTGAAGTGCAGGGGCACGCTCACGGCCACCCCAGCGTCTACCTGCTGGGCTCCTGCGATCCTTCTGCCTCAGCCTTCCAAGTAGCCAGAACTACAGGCGCGTGCTACCATGTCCGGCTAATCTTTTAATTTATTGTAGAGACGAGGTCTCGCCAAGTTGCTGAGACTGGTCTTGAACCTGCGGGCTCATGCAATCCACTCGCCTTGGCCTCCCAAAGTGATGGGATTATAGGCTGAGTCACCGAGCCCGGTCTGTGACATTTCTTTTATTCTTGGCAAGATCTAAGGTAGAAACAATGACAACCAAGCAGACTTTACAAGTCAGCCAAAATATTAAAAATTATTAAAAGCCTATTTAAAACATAGATTTAATTCCAAAGCAATGAAGCTTATTCTAAGGAATACTGTACACCCTGAGATATTAGGTAATGATAAAAGTTTATGTACATGCATATTTTATTGTTTTTTTTTTTTTTTTTTTGAGTTGGAGTCTCACTCTGTAACCCACACTGTCAACCTGCTGGGCTCCGGCGATCCTTCCGCCTCAGCCTTCCAAATAGCCGGAACTACAGGCGTGCACTACCACGCCCGGCTAACTTTTTTTTTATTTATTGTAGAGATGAGGTCTCGCCAAGTTTCCCAGGCGGGTCTCGAACCCGCGGGCTCAGGCAATCCACTCACCTCGGCCTCCCAAAGCGCGGGATTACAGGCTGAGCCACCGAGTCTGGCCATATTTTATAAATAAATAGTTAAAGCGTGTATAATTATAAACAAATAAGGGAATAAATGCTTAGTTTGTATTGGCCAAGGCTATGCATACTTCGCAGTTCTTATTCTCTAAGTCTACACGTGTCTTCTCTAGTGGCACATGAGGCTATGTCTTTGCTCCTCTGTTGGTCTACGTATTTACTTCACACGACATGGGCTGTTATATTCTTATCTTTGCAGACTGTGTTCCCTGTCTAAGAACGCTCTCCCTCTGTCCTTCACACACATATCCGCAAGTATGCATCCTTCCAAGCTCGCTCATTCAGGTCTATGGTCTTCCACAAAGCCCTCCTCTTGGCAGCCCCAGACCCCCTCTTTCCAGTCTCTGACCCTTAATGTACACTGTCTGACAATTACTGCTACTGTGAGGTACAGCACTATGTGAATACATCATACATCTCTAGAGTAATAAGGACAGAAAAAAATAAGGTAATGTATATGAAGGCCAGGCTCTACACTCTTCACAAACATCTCATTAATTCTCACAAGAATCCTAAGATAGATCATGTTGTTATCCCCAGTTTTCAAGTGAGAAATGGAGGCCCAGAGATATTAGATAACATTCCTAAAGGTTACAGAGTTAGCTAGGCTGAGAGGTACTGGTCAAGATCTGGTTTTTCCAACTAAACTAGGCTCCCCCAGGCCAAGATTCATATTCTATACAGTTCCAAAACTCTCACCCCGTTTTATATGATTGGTACTGATTTTTTTTTTTTTTTTTGAGTTGGAGTCTCACTCTGTCGCCCAGACTGGAGTGCAGTGGCCGCTTCCGGCCACTGCAGCCTTGACCTGCTGGGCTCCGGCGATCCTTCCGCCTCAGCCTTCCAAGTAGCTGGAACTATAGGCGCGTGCTACCAGGCCCAGCTAATTTTTTGATTTTATTGTAGAGATGAGGTCTTGCTTGCCCAGGCGGGTCTCGAACCCGCGGGCTCAGGCAATCCACTCACCTCAGGATTGGTACTGATTTTATAGTTCAAATCAACAAAACCTTTCAACCAATTTCTGTGTCTATTTTAATGTCCATTCCAGCTAACTATACATATTCATGTCACTACTACACACAACCACAACATTGCCAAAAATAGCTTTAGCTGATTTTGCCATAAAGTTCCCTTTATAGAAACTATAGAGAGGAATTCTGAAAAACTATCTGCCAATAAGGAAGGATGTAACCTGTAAAAAGGCAGGGGTTCTGGCACAAGAATAATTCTCATTACTATGGAAGTAGGACAACCTGTTGTCTTCGCTACCGCAGCACTGAGTGGAACATAAGAATTGAAGCCTTTCACATGAACTATTCAGCCAGCTTGTCTCCGTCCAGATAGGACCAAATGAAAAAGAGACAAGTTAGTTCCAATCCAGCTTAATATCAATAGCCCCAGCCCACTCATCTACCTCCAACTAACTTAGATTAACCCGTAAAAGTTCTTACTGTGCACCCTGTAGCTGAAGCTGCAGCTCTGAAGCAATCTTCTGCCTTTTTGGTCAAAACTTGAAGTTCTTTCATCGAGGGGGCACGGAGGTAATAGATTAATTCCGAATATGAGGGAATGATATTGGGTTTTACACCACCATTTTTTATTATACCTATAAAAAGAACCAAATTAAAGGAGTTAAGCTTGACCACTTACTTAAGCTTAAATATACCCATTAAGTTTTTCCAGCCAATATGTACACAAAGAAAAATAGTTTAAACTTACTAGCTTTATTAAATAGTCTGACATGTTGTACAACATAAGCTTCTATATAGAGAGTGATAGTTTCTGGCTAATAGGAAAAAAATATGCATTTTATTCAAAGGAATTTATGTAATATTAAGAAACTATGATCTAGATTATAAAGAAACTTAAAAATTACAGGCCAGGCGCGGTGGCTTAGCCTGTAATCCCAGCATTTTGGGAGGCCAAGGCAAGAGGATTGCCTGAGCCCGGGGGTTTGAGACCAGCCTAGGCAACTTGGTGAGACCTCATCTCCACAATAAATCACAAAAACTAGCCAGGTGTGGTGGCATGTGTCTGTAGTACCATCTACTTGGAAGGCTGAGGCAGAAGGATCACCTGAGCCCAGCAGGTCGAGGTTGCGGTGACCGTGAGCATGCCACTGCACTCCAGCCTGGGCGACAAGACTGAGACTCCAACTCAAAAAAAAAAAAAAAATTATATAACTACAAAAATAAGCAGCAATATCTTAAGCTTTCAGGAAAAGATTTTTATTTCAGTTGGCTTGTACACTTTGATAAACTTCTGACATAAAAAAAGAAAAAAATCAACAGTATGAGATTCTATAGCTACCCTCACATCTCAAGAATCTGATGAATATTCTAAATGATATTTAGGTCTAAGGAAATAACTCTCATGCTAAGAAAAAAATCAATGCAGGTCGAGGATCACAAATGCATTTATCTGGAACTACACAGAATGAAGATTTACCCATTCAAAGTAATTACTAGAATAGAGATGCAAAATCTAATTTCACATGACATACTTTAAAAGAATATTTATACATAGTCCTGTGTGTTTCTTTAAAGAAACATAGGCAGAAAAACTGGTACAAGTACATTCTGTACCAATATCAGCCTATAGCAAAATCAGACAAAGAACAGATATCAAAGTATAACAACTTTCCTAAATCATAAGGAAATAAGCCAAAAAATAAATTTGTACCTTCAAGACAGTACTTTAGGACTATACTGTTATTATGGTGATAAAAATAATTTTAAAAGATGTCACTCAGGATTAACAGCACTTGAGTAAAAAAAAAACCAGCAATCATTACACCTTTTTTTTTGAACTGAGAAATTGACAACATTTTGTTATCATGAAGAGACAGTGAGCATAACTGGAAAATCAGCTTCCAGTTTTTTAATATCCACAGAAAGAACATTGTTCCCTACATAAATCTTTTATCTCTGTTATTCAAAGATGACCATTCCATTTATGTACACTAATCAAACTGTCTTCCTACCCATGTATAGACAAACTTCCTAGTATCCTGACCTGTCCATTTCTGAAAATGTTTTAAAAGTTTAGAATATTCATATGACATATATGTTTCCAATTGTTTTAAAAAGTCAAGTACTTAAAAATCATACTGCATTGAACTATATTAAGCACCATCTATCATACAAAGCACCTGACATTCATACCATGAACTCTCCAGGCTGGTTTCATCTGCTGCCTCAGCACAGACAGATTGTTGTAGGCCAGAACAGCGGCATCCAAGGCATTTACTCCTTCCCAGGGATAAGCAGCAGCATGAGATGCTTTTCCATAGTACTTCACAGTCACACTAGGAAATAAAAAATCATTTGAAACTACTTTTCCCAATATTGCCAAAGCAAGAAAGTCCAAGAGTTAGAATCATCTGAGTGTTATTCAAAACTCTTTTACATTGCTGGAATTTTGACTTGTAAATCACTTGTAGTAATAACAATTTATTTATGTCAGTGATAGTTTATAATTATGTAACACAGTGCCTCACACAAAGAAAGCATATTAGGTGCTGGATTTACATTTTTTTAAAAAATGCCTCCTGTATCCTTTTACGTTACTGTAACAGTTCTACATAAAAAGTCTGCAAAAACTCAGAAATTCTGTCCAAAGAGGGGGAACGTCAGAAAAGACACAAAAGAGGTAACACGTGAAATGGCTTAATCTGAAAATCCAATTATACTCACAATATTATCATAAGATACCCTAGCATTAAGTCAGTTGTTCCTAACCAATACTGTATTAATGTTCCAAAATACCTGTATCAATATTTTTAATTTGTATAAATTATTGTTAATCCACTTACAAATAGTCCTCATACCAGTCTAACTACTCTGATACAATAAAAAACAATAGGTTTACAGAAATAACCGGGTATTAAAAAGTTAAACTGGGTATTAAAGAACCAGGTACAGTGGCTCAGGCCTATAATTTCAGCACTTTGGTACGCAGAGGTGACAGGATTGCCTGAGCTCAGGGGTTTGAGACCAGTCTGGGCAACTTGGTGAGACCTCATCTCTACAATAAATCAAGAAAAATTAGTTGGGCGTGGTCCCACACGCCTGTAGTTCCAGCTACTTGGAAGGCCGAGGCAGAGATTGCCTGAGTCCAGCAGGTTGAGGCTGTGGTGGCCATGAGCATGCCGCTGCACTCCAGCCTGAGTGATAGAGTGATAGAGTGACTTTAAAAAGAAAAAAGCTACTTATAAAGTTCTGTGATCGACTTGCTTAGAAAACACTTTTTAAGCTTATCTGATTAACAGCACCCACATTTAGATTATTAGAAAACCACTTTTTTTTTCTTTTTGAGTCAGGGTCTTACTCTGTCACCCAGGCTGAAGTGTAACGGCATGAACATGGCTCACTGCAACCTCAAACTCCTGGGTTCAAGCGATCCTCCTGCCTCAGCCTCTTGAGTAGCTGAGACTACATGTGAGTAGCCAGACTACATGCCCAGCTAATTTTTTTATTTTTTGCAGATACAAGGTATTGCTATGTTGCCTAGGCTGTTCTCGAGCTCCCAGGCTCATGTGAACCTCCCAGTTCAGTCTCCCAAAGTGCTGGGATTACAAGTGTGAGCCACCACACCCTGCCACTTATTTTGTTTTAATAGGCTAGATTCAGGAGTCCTTTGAATGCTTACACTGTTCCTTAACTGATTCCAAACATTCTACCAGCAAAGCAAAAACAAGTTAAAGCATCTAAACATACGAATAAGATTTTAAGATACTGTACTTATTTCCTCGACATATATCTTATCATCACCTTAAAACTGGGATTTTATCGAAAAGGAAGCCCTTTTTGAAAACGGCTCTAATATCATTTCTTCCAGGATTTAAATATATGTACAATTAAAGCGCAATAAACTACAGGAAAAGAACTGCTAATGGCTGCTGCCTATCGGCATTAGTATTTTAACCTTAAATAATATATTCTTAACAAATTGATATGGAATTATTTCCAAGATATTGTTTAATTTAAAAAAGCAAGAGCCAGCCAGGCTTGGTGGCTCAGCCTGTAATCCTGCGCTTTGGGAGGCTGAGGTGAGTGGACTGCCTGAGCCCGCGGGTTCGAGACCCACCTGGGCAACTTGGCGAGACCTCATCTCTACAGTAAATCAAAAAATCAGCCAGGCATGGTGGCGCGTGCCTATAATTCTGGCTACTCGGAAGGCTGAGGCGGAAGGATCATCAGAGCCCAGCAGGTCGAGGCTGCAGTGGCCGGGAGCAACCACTGTACTCCAGTCTGGGCGACAGAGTGAGACTCCAACTCAAAAATAAATAAATAAATAAATAAAAATTAGAAAAAATAAAAAGGCAAGAGCCAGCTGAGTCTGGTGGCTCATGCTTGTAAACCCAGCACTTTGGGAGGCAGAGGTGAGAAGATTACCTGAGTCCATGGGTCCGAGATCAGCCTGGGCAACATGGCGAGACCTCATCCCCACAATAAATCAAAAAATTAGATGGGCGTGATGGCTCACACCTGTAGTTCCAGCTACTTGGAGGGTTGAAGTGGAAAGATCGTCTGAGCCCAGCAGGTTGAGATGTGGCTGTGAGCATGCCACTGCACTCCAGCCTGGACGACAATGAGACTCTGACTCAAAAAGAAAAAAAAAAAAAAAGCAAAAGCCAGAAAAATATATTGACCTGAATACTTCAGGGAGGAATACCTCCTTCAAAATTTAATTTACAGCTGTATCTATTTATGTCCTACATATATGCCCCCAAAGTCCTGAAAGGATACATACCTTTCGAGAAGGGACCAGACTTGGGAAAGGTGGTCAATCAGGGAACAACCTGCTTTATCTTATTCCTTGTTAGAAATTTTTGTCAGTGATATGTAAATAGCCAACAAGCATATGAAAAAATGCTCAACTAATCATCAGGGAAATGCAAATTAAAACCACAACGAGATACCACTTTATGCCAGTCAGAATGACCATTATTAAAAAATCAAAAAACAACAGATGTTGGCTTGGATGTACACTGTTGGAGGGAATGTCAATTAGTACAACCTCTATGGGAAGTGGCATGGAGATCTCTCAAAGAACTAAAAGCAGATCTACCATTTGATCCAGCAGTCCCCCTACTTGGTATCTACCCAAAGAGAGGTTGTTGCACAAAAAAGACACCTGCACTTGTATGTTTACCACAGTACAATTCACAATTGCAAAGATGTAGAATCAACCTAAATGTTCATCAGCTGATAGTGAATAATGAAAACGCGGTATATACACCACGTGGTAGATACATGGTCTATATACCATGGAATATGCCATAGAAAAAAATCAAATTATGTTTTTTGCAGCAACTTGGATGGAAGTTCATCCTAAGTGAAGTAACACAGGAAAGGAAAACCAAACACCGCATGTTCTCACTTATGGGAGCTAAGCTAAGGAACCGCCAAGGCATAGAGAATGGCATAACAGACAACAAAGACTCAGAAGGGGGATGTTATGGGGCAACAGGAATGGAAAATCACCTGTCAGCAATTTTATTTATTTATTCATGTTTTAGAGACAGAGTCTCGCTATGTTGGTTTCGAGCCCCTGGCCTCAAGCAATCATTCCACCTCAGCCTCCCAAAGTACTAGGATTATAGGCATGAGCCACCATACCTGGCTCTAAAAAACTGAATTCTTGATCTCATTCTCTTTACCATCTTAAAAGATGACCAATGAGGCTGGAGGCAGTGGCTCATACCTGTAATTCCAGCATTTTAGGAGGTCAAGGCAGGAGGATCACTTGAGGCCAAGACTTCAAGACCAGCCTGAGCAACATAGCAAGACATCATCTCTAAAAAAAAAATTTTTTAAGACCAATGAAAAGCTAAGAAGCCACACACTAAGAAGAGGTCTGGGCCAAAAAGGCTAACTTCAGGATCAAGACCAAGAAGCATAACTCTAAGTCCAAGAAGGCCAATGGGCTGGGAAGCCAGCCTGCATTTACAGGTCCCTTCCAGACGGAGGATGGAGAGACTTCTGATTTCCAATGCTTTCCAGAGGTACCAGTATAATGCTAGTATAATCGCACCACCCTGAAACCAAAGCTGAAAGATTCTTCTTACCGTCGAGGTACCAATTTGTGATAAGAACGAAAACACCAGATTAATTAAAAATGACCACCTTCTAAAAATAAGGCCCAGGAGGTTGCAAAGAGGTGAGATACCCGAGTACAATCCAGAAGCACTGCTGATCTGACTCTGTATCACACCCTAGGTACCTCGCTACCTCAGAGAACACATGGTTTTCCCAAAGTAGCTGAACTGTGGCTCCTGTGACTGGACTATTAACCACTATGGTTACTACCACGGCTAAAACTTCTGGGGTAAAAAATTCAAAACACTTCAGTGATGCATGCTCCTGGGAACTTAAAAAAGTGAGAAAGAAAAGGTTTTAGTACCAGACAAATCTGAAAAGCACAGATTGACAAGTTCCACTAAAATCCACAGCTACTCAGCTTCCGTGTTTGTCTCAGGATATAATTTATCCTGTTTTACTCTATTGCCCAGGCTGGAGTACAGTGGATACTCACAGCCACCGCAGCCTCGACCTGCTTGGTTCAGGCAATCCTTCTGCCTCAGCCTTCCAAGTAGCTGGAACCACAGGCACGTGCCACCACACTCGGTTTATTTTTTTATTACTGTAGAGACGAAGTCTCACCAAGTTGCCCGGGCTGGTCTTGAATCCCTGAGCTCAGGCAATCCTCTCGCCTAGGTCTCCCAAAGTGCTGGGATTACAGGCTTGAGTCACTGTGCTTGGCAATTTATCCTCTTTTTAAAGAACTCAAATTAAAATAAATAAAATGGAGGAGTGTATTTTCTTCTCATCTCTAATAGACTGTCTCTTGCAAATCTACTCATATCAAAGGATAGATGCTTTCCAGAAATTAGATTACTTTATTTTTATTTTTTGTTAAAAAAAAATTTTTCTTTTTGAGTTGGTATCTCACTCTGTTGCCCAGGCTGGAGTACAGTGGCACACTCACAGCCATTGCAGCCTCGACCTGCTGGGCTCAGGCGATCCTTCCACCTTAGCCACCTTAGCTAGAACTACAGGCGTGCCATCACGCCTGGCTAAGTTTTTGATTTATTGTAGAGACAAGGTCTTGCCAAGTTGCCCGGGCTGGTCTTGAACCCGCGGGCTCAGGCAATCCACTAGCCTTGGCTTCCCAAAGTGCCGGGATTACAGTCGAGCCACCGAGCCCGGCCAGATTACTTTATTATATAGTTGAAAATAGAACTTAAGTGTCCACATATCCTGTCTGCTATTCCTATGCTTTTTAGGTGCTACTATTTTAATACTCTAATTATGAGCACATGATAAATCTCAGTTAGAAGAAGCATGCCAAGCATCATTCAGCAGAAATCAAGACATCATGTCATTATCTTTCAATTTACTCTTTAAATGTGTATGTGGAGTTTTAGTCTGTGGCTTAGACATTGGTCTGTAGTCTGTTTTCCACTAAGTGGTTTATCTTCAACGAGATTACTTACTCATGTTCAGCCACATCTGGCAGATAAGCAGCATTCTCTTGGGACGGATGGGCCATGAAAACAACATCAAGGTTTTGAAAAGCCCCTGCCTCGATTAAATCAATTTTGCCACCACCATCTTCTTCTGCAGGGGTTCCCAGGACACTTACCTAGGAGGAAATACCCGTGTCAGAGCAAAACAACAACAAAGAATTCCTGGTAGGAAAACATCAAACGGGTTCCCTTGCGTATGCATTCACAATCTACATTCAAGTGTTCTCCATCGCTTACGCAGTGGGCATAAACATACGGCGCTAAATTAAGTCACAAAATGTGATTTACACTGTTACGCCAATTTGAAGCAAAGTATGTACTAGAGACCCTATAGGAAGCTTTTCCTAATTTTATAATTAAATTTTATATAACTAATGGTCAAGATTAAAACGATAAATACAACATATTTAGTTCCTCAGAATTTGTTAGGATTTCTTAAAGCTTCATCTAGACTAAGCCTTTTAGTATATTATTATTCATAAGCACTTTCCTGGTAAGGAACTTTCCAGTGACTT
>CAUYQG010229901.1:0-18697 GCA_963574415.1 Tarsius wallacei
CACACGCCTGTAGTTCCAGCTACTTGGAAGGCTGAGGCGGAAGGATCGCCGGAGCCCAGCAGGTCGAGGCTGCGGTGGCCGGGAGCGGCCACTGCACTCCAGTCTGGGCGACAGAGTGAGACTCCAACTCAAAAAAAAAAAGCTAAGTGTGGGTAATAGATTGTGTCACAATCCCCCATTCTTGCCACTGCCCCACCAACAGAAAAGTGAAAGGAGTCAACATCCCCACCCGGGGGAGCAGAAATTATCCCCACCCAACGCTGGGCTTGACCACATGGCTCGCTCCAGCCAATGGTAGGTAACCAGGAGTGCCAGATGCCATGTCCAAACAGATTATTTGAACAAAGTTCCCAGTTTGCATCAGCAATCCTGCTCCTACGATGACAATGCCACAAGAATGGCGCTTCTCACATAGAGGTCTCAGCCTGGAAGGTGAAGACCCCGGGAAGATCCCTAGCCTGAAGAAGGACAGAGCCACCAACCTCTGCAGCCTCCATGAAACAAAGGTAGAAATAACCCTTTTTTGTTGTAAGCCACTAAGATTTAGGGAGGTTCCTTGTGCAAATTCAGTGTGCTTTGAAAGAATTTATCTTCGCTTGTTTTAAGCTTGAGCCTTTCAACAGTTAAGTAAGGTATGATGGAAATTCACATATTTAGAGACCCTCTTTCCTTCTATTGTGATAGATAATTGTGGTATTACTGTGAATAGCCTCAGTTAAAACCACACTTGAGGAGATGGGGGGGAAACAGCCACAAGCAGCCAAGTGCAATGCATTAACCAGATTGCAGCTCTTGCACCCATCGAGTCAGGAAGCCAGGCCTCCAGGAGGGTGCCCGTGGGTGTATGTGCTTCCGTGGGGCTTGGGGGACAAGTCCTGCCAGGGGTTGGCAGGGATGGGGATCTAAGACTAGGGAATTTTCATGTCCTGGTGATACTGAGGATGATGTCATTCATTCGGGTGTGGGTTAAGGACAGCTGGCAGCCACCTGCCCTCCTCTTAAAATATTTCAGGGATGGGGGTGGATCTCTCAGATCATAGGCACAAAAGGAAAAGTCGAGTTCAATCTTCTTTCTGTCTCTGGAAAACGAAGCACTCGAGTACTAACTTGGAGCCTGAGAATGACCGACTGCGTGACTATGCACAAATTATTTCACCTTCTGCCTTGTCACCAAGGATTAATTAATCACTGCAAGTTGTCTCGCGACTCCACAATGCTAAATACAAATAGAGGGGACCCTCGAATTCATGGAGTTGTGACTCGTGGTCTTGAATATTCATGTTTAACCACACCAGTCCACTCTCTCACCAGCAATGACTCTTTGTTTTACTGAGCTCGGAGGGGTCCTTCTGTTTGGAAGGTGCAAAAGGGGTTGTACGCGGTGTGTGGCTGCAATACTGATGCCTTCTTTTGTTCTCCTGGGGAGATACTGTCAGGCACAGCGGCAGATGCCTGGAAGCATCAGTAATACCTGAAGCTCGTTTTGTCCCCCAAATTTCTCCCCATCAATTTTGACAGGTTGAAAAATCCTTAGGCACACAAGCTCTTTTAAGGGGAAAATGCACTTTGAGAGAAAGTAGACAAACAGAACAGTCATGAACAAAGAACCTGGTGTGGGGTTTTCCCAGTTCTGCCCCTCGCTGTGTAATCTTGGACAGATCCCTTCACTTCCCCGAATTCTAGTTTCCTCATTAAAAAAAAAGAAGAAGAAGAAGAATAGTACTGACCGCCTAGATGTGTGTCTAGGATAAAGTGAATTAATGACTATGAAAAGTTTAGTCCATGGTATGTGTTTAATGGATATCAGTGAAAGTTGTTGCTTCTTGACCGAGTCAAGTCTCATCCATGTCCTGGAAATTGTGGAAGTTTGGAAAACCAGGAGACTAAAAGGACAAAAGGGGGGTAATGAGGGGCTTCTGGAATTCAAGAGACAGCATGGAGCAATAGAGGACCTGAGGAATGAAGACGTGGGCGATAAAACCAAGGGATGATGGGACAAGGAAGCAAAAGGAGAGAAGGAAAGAAGACAAGATGTGTCCCTTCACGCTCAGGTCCCGGCCACCATCCATAGGTGCTGGAAGTCACTCCCTGAAGTCAGGCAACCAGGAAGCCCAGGCTCCAAAATCCTCTCCCCTTCTCAACTGGGTATCAGACCACATGTCCCAGTTTGGGCTTCTGAGAAGTTCCTGCTACAAGAATCAAGATGATTGACAGAGTAGTTGGAAGGCTGCTGCTTGACCTTGGCTTTGTTTCGGCTCACTACACCTCGTCCCCATTAGTTCTGCCCCATTTTTCCAGGTTGCTTTGTGTGGTCTCATCTTCCACAGTGCAGGAAGGAGGATTCAGCTCAGGGTTCCCAGGAGCACCTAGTGGTATCTTGCACATCACCGTATGTTGATATGTTTTGGGGGATCGTATTGTTTAATTGATTCAGAGTTTGTTTTCTTCCACCACTATATTTGCCTACCAGTGTCTCAATGAAGAGGTGATAGATGAGGGTGAAGGGCCCAGAAGGGGTGATGAACAGATATAGCTGAATAGACTTGGGAAACTGAGGAGAATCTTCATTAAAACAATAATCAAGTAACCCCTCTGCCTCCTTAATCTCTGATCATAATTTATGTTAAGGTAAAAAATAAAATGTGGTGGTGAACCTATCTTTGTGCTAAATAACTGTTTAATAAATAATAAACGTCAGCATTGCTCTGGGTCACTGTCAGATTTCATTAGTTCATATGTGTCAAGAATTTGAGGAAACTTGTTCCTTCAGACTTCGAAAGAGACTATGTAGGTAGGGACATTTGATGGACATTTGAAAGTGACTCAAAAGAACACTTCCAAGTATTTGCTGAGAGAAATGCAATGCTCTCCCATTAAAAAAAAATTTCTTTAGTTGTCAATGCCTAGGGGAAATCGAGCATGTTGGGGTGTTTGCTTCTTCAGCACCCCTGCGAAAGATGGTCACACAAAATAGTTCTGTCAGCTACGAAATAATTGGCAATACCAGTAGTCCTATTTCTTGAATGCTTAGCTCATTCAAAGGTCTAAGAAGTCAACCTTCATGGAAGAGGCTTGGAACATGGGTTTGGCCAGTCCTTCACTTTTTCTTTCATTAGTGCTAGTGGGTAGACGGCTATACTCCAGAACAGTACTATCATCATCACTTGGGAACTTGTTAGAAATGCAATTTCTTGGGTTCCACTCTGGAAACGGATTCTGGAGTCATTAAAAAGACCTCCAGGTGATTCTGACCAGTTCTTACTCAACCTTATGAATTGTTTTTTGCTTGGGGCCCTTGTTTAATGGTGGATGGGTGGTTCTTCTCTTACATAGGTCTTTTAAAAGTATTCAGTATCTGTTTTCTGAAATTGCAAGCCAAGAGTGGTAAAAGAAGATGTTTCGCCCTGGAAGGAAACGTCTTCAAATCTAATTGCCAGAAGGAAATCAATGACTAAATAAATTGTCAAGGAGTGGTGGGGAGGAGGGAGGAAATTCAGTACTTGGATTATGGCTCTAGCCTGGATCTTCATCTTTCTTGTCTAGCTTTCCTCTCCAGTGAAACTAATTAGCAATTTAATTATGCAAATGTTGGAAGACTTCTGAGTTGAATTGAGTCCAAACTTGAAAGTAGCGGTACATAAGGAAAATTTTCTTAGTGAATTTGGAAACCACTGATTTATAGTAGTCTAGTAGTCAAAACGCCTTTGAGCCAAATGTCATTAAATATGCTGACTTCTTATTTGTGTAACTACAACTTTATAGGATTTATGGACCCAATACTTAACCAACCAATGGCTAAATTCAAAATAATCTCTTCCTACTCTCTCCCATACTTTACCACTAATCCACCACATAGGTATGTTTTATAAGAGAAGATTTAGGAGTTAGATGAAAAAAATCTTGAAATATTTAAAGCGTTTGTTACATAGAAGAATATAGAATTATTTTGTGTGGCTCAGAAAAATAGAGCACGACTAACCATCTAGAAGAGAAAAGAAGGCAGATTTTTGTTCAGTAAGAGGAAGAATTTTCTAACCTTAAATGTCACCCAAAACTAAACAGGTGGCCTAGTGAGTCCTGTGTTACCTAGACAGGGACATTATTCACTGATGCTCCCGAGAAGTTTTGTTCATCTGTTAAAGGAAGATCCCCTTCAAATTCAAGGATTCTGTAAGGCGTTTTCTAAAATGTTTCCTTCACTTTAATTCTCCAACATGGAGGTTGCTAACCTCCTTTCTCATATGTAATCTGTCCCCTGAAGCGGTGTTCCAATGAGGAAAAGCAGATGGCCTGCATACCTGTGTTGCTTTTGCTGATTTCACCAAGCTATTTATGATCATTTACATGTTTCCTTTCATGTGTGCTTCAAGGATACACTGTATAGGAGATCCTGAAATGGAGGACAAGAAACACCAAATCCAATCTTTTGTATTTTCATCCATGATTGAAACTAAATACAATCATGAAATAGAAAAAAAGATCAGGAAAAATAAACAAATAAATAAAACATCTAAAGGCCCACCAGGACTGGAGGTCTTGGTACACTTTAGGGGTCTTGGTAAATTTTTTAGGCAGACAGATTTAGTAGCTGTAAAACTTCACTTCTACTGATGGTGACAAGTAATATTTTGAAATTGTTGAATGTTGTCATATGACATATTTTCATAATGTTTCACCACAGTGAACCAGGGGAGTGATATACTTGAGATTCACAACTTTATGAAGAGTTTTCTAAATAGCTTAAGTTTCTCCTTGTTTATCGTTGTAAAACAGTTTCTGTGCTTGGGTAATCCATCCACTGGTAAAAACTGTTTTTGTTTCCCCCCGTTTTGACATGCAAAGTTTATATGTAACCCCAATCCAGATAACAGGGGAACATTCTTTATTTTTGTTTTTCCTTAATAGGTGAACATCATCTATCTTTCCATGATGTTTTAGTAAGCTTAGATTGCTTTTCTTTTTGAAGACTCTGATATTAAAGTCAGTCCAACCCTGCTGTATTTAATCTCTAATATCACATCAGGTTTTAATAAACTTCCTTTTTGTAGCACACATGCGCTTAAATCTAAATGGAAACCAAATCAGTAAAGAGAAAGGATTACTTTCGGTGACTTTAAAATATGCATTGTTTGAAATGGCCTCTGGTGACCAGCTTTCATGAATGGCTGACTTTACTCGTGGGGCACATCGTCTGGTTTAATTATACCAGCTCCTTTGTGTGACAAGTGCTGTTCTTGTGTGTGCTGAGAAACTAAGGTTTAAAATAAAGTAGAGTAATTAGTGAGAAAACAAATCCTGGAAGTGGAACACCATTGGGTGTTTGTAGTTTAGAAGCCCAGATGAATTCTAAAGACTGGTCTACCTATAAACATCTACTTAAGGAGGTACTCCAGTGACAATAAATGTAAGTTTGCCTTAAACGTCCATAGATTTAGATCATAATCTGAGCCTTTTCAGGAAGATTTATTTAACAGGTAAGATAAGTAGCAGCTTAAGGTACTGACATGACTTTTGAATTTTTCATTCTATAGCCTCTTATGCATAAAACTTCATAAAGTTTATTCTTTTGTAACAATAAAAATAAAATGTTAAAGTTTTATTAGCCAAAATAGTTCTAAACGTCTGTCCACTCAGTAAATTAAGACAGAAGTCATATTTTAATGTTCAGGTTACTACAGATTCATCATTTGAATCTGAGAATCTGTAAATGTTAGTGAAATTATGATTTTATAACGTCTTGTTGTATCTTTTGAGTTGCTAATCCGTCTAAATAGACTGATAAATATCTCTATGTCCAGGTAGTGATTTGAGGACAGATAGGTGGATTTGATTGGACAAGAATGTCACAAATATACTGATGTCACACATGAATGACAGTTTTCATTCATCGTATGCTTTATTGCTCAGGTTAATACAGTAAATTAATTTTCCTAGAGAGGCCTGCTAGCTCAATTTATTCTACAGTAATGATAATTTTCCATGACTGCAGACCTACATTTCACTAGAAATTTAAGTATGCAGCTAGGGAAAAGCCAATAATCTAAAGATAATGCAGAGATTTAGGTGCATGTTGAAGATGATTTTGTTGTTAAAAGACTTAGTATTATATATTTAACCAATAGTTCAAAAGATCTGAAAACAAGTATTTTCCAGTACAATTTGTGAAAGAGAATTGTAAAAATATTAATACATGAACTAATCCAAATGTTGATTTCCTTGAAAACATCTCTGAGAAAAGGGGTTGACTTCAGTAGGATGTTTCATTTTTTTTTAAGGTTCTCCTGTAAGTAATAAAGTTTGAAAGAAAATAATACAGCCAATCTCCATAATTCACCTTGAGCTAGGAGCTGATGGTGTCAGTATTCTTATTGAGATAGTTCTGACCTTGACCCTGTGTGGTAACTCATGCTGGTAATCCCAGCACTTTGGGAGGCTGAAGTGAGAGGATTGCTTGAGCCCAGTAGTTCCAAACTAGCCTGGGCAACATAGCAAGACATCAGCTCTACAAAACAAAAAAATTAGCTAGGCATGGTGTCACATGCCTGTAGTCCCTGCTATTCAGGAGACTGAGGCAGGAAAATCACCTGAGCCCAGGAGGTCGAGGCTGCAGTGAGCCATGGTCATGCCACTGCACTCCAGCCTGGACAACAGAGTGAGACCCTGACCAAAACAAAACACAAAAACAGTTCTAACCTGATGGACTTTCCAAAAGAATCACAGGGTCTACCAAAATTCCCAGACCACCCTTTGGGAACTACTTCTGTGGACAAAAGCAGAATGCATTGGGCATATTGGCCTCCATGCTTCTTAGAGATCTAGTGCCAGCTGCCCAGGCGGGGACATGGGGAAGACAAAGGTCCCCTTAAACTGATGGGGGAGAGGTGGGCTTCAATTTAGTTTGGAGTATTGTGAGACAAGTATTTGTGAACTAAACTTTCTATCCAGTTGGCTAAAAGTCTTTTCAGTCATTTTTAAAAAATTTTATATGAGCTTTGAAACACTTAATGCCATGTTTATAGTTTGGCTTGACTACCTTAGACAAAGTCCTGTAAAGTCTCCACACCAATTGACCATAACTACAACTGGTGTTCTTGTATCCCCGTCTTGACTGATGAATACAACACCCATTCTCAAGCTCACTCTCCATGTGAGAGCAAATCTCTTTCTACATTTCTCCCATTTTCTACTATTTCTCAAGACAAATTGTTCGTCTCTAAGGACACTTGCTGCCTACCACAAAGTATCCAATTCAAGCATTGCGTCCTTGCCTCCTCTGTCAAGTTCTGCATGTTGTCTGTCAGGATTTTTTTTCCCCTTCTTTATTTTTTTTCCTTCTGGAGCTGAAAACCAGGCAGTGAGAGGATGACAGGCTTCAAAAGATTGTTTTTAAGAACCATCCATGTGTAGTTTTTCTAGAAAGTTGTGTTTTGTATGTTTTAGTGAAGGAAGCTGGGATAAAAGAGAACTCTTGCTGGCCAGACCTGTCTGAAAGTTCCATTTTCTTGACCATTCAACACGTATGCTTTTATGGATGAACTCCCTGAATTGATAATAAACCGTGTGTGGTGGGAACGAGGAAGTGGGGAGAAGTTAGCCAAAGGGTGCATGCAAAGTTCCAGTTAGATGGGAGGGAAAACTTTGAGATCGATTGCACAGCAAGGTGAGCATACTTAAAAATAGTTTATTGTGTATGTTTCATCATTGTTAAAAGAATAGATTTCAAATGTTCTCACTACCAAGAAAAAGATAACTATTTGGGGTGATGGATATGTTAATTAGCTTGATATCATCATTTCACAATGTATCCATATATAAAAGCATCACATCATACTCCATAAATATATACAATTATTATTTGTCAATTAAAAATAAAAATTGTAATTAAGAAATAATACAACATAAACTGTGTCAAAAAAAATGCAGGTCTTTCCTGCACTTTTCATTCACCGTACGGGAAGGTCACTTGATCGGTAAAAGCCACATCCACCCTGCTCTCCTGTTTCTGTATTAGGAAATGATTTCTGATGTCACTTATACAAAGGTGCCATTAAAGCTAATTTGCTTTTTCCTAAAGGAAGAAGTAAAGTAAATAAGATAAAGAAAAGAATGACTAGCAATGTTGATTGGGTTCCAGGGAATGTCATCGGCAGCTGAATTGTCAAGGACCTTCAGTTTCGCGTGTGACTGATTACTTAAGCTCCAGTGCCATGGTTTGCCCAGTGCGAGGAGGCTTGCCTGCTTCTTCCAGGTTGCTACTGACAGCAGAGGGTGGTTTGCACTGTAGCAGATGCAAGGAAGCCCTGTTTACTCTCTCTTAAACACACCTTTGCAGGTCTGGAGTGGTGAGCAAAGGTTTGCTACTTAAAGAACCCGTCCTCTAAGAAATTTCCATGTTTAACCATTTAGACTGCCCCACGTTTCCTGGGAACAAGCCATTGTTTGACATTTTATTTTTTTCAATTTCCTGCCCTTTTGTGCTCGTATCAGGTTCCTCATGATTTAAAACAAATGCACAGAAACCAAACAGGCAGTGCAGAATAATTGCAGGCTTTCAGTGTCTAGTATGCACAGCAGTCACTGGAATAACCCTGAGTTATTAAGAAAAGAGCCCCAGATCTTACATAGTGACTTTCACAGAGCGACGCGATCATTGGGAGCTGGCTTGTTTGTTGCAGATAATGTAATCAGGACTGCCTGGCTGCAGACACAGATTTTTGTTTTGTTTAAAAACCTATTTCTCCTTCTTCTTCCTCTTTCTCCTCCTCCTCCTCCTCCTCCTCTTCTTCTTCTTCTTCTTCTTCTCTCTCTCTCTCTCTCTCTCTCTCTCCGTCTCTTTCTCTCTCTCTTTCTGTTTCTCTCTCTCTCTCTGTCTCTCTCTGTCTCTGTCTCTCTTGCATTATAATTACAGGTTGCAGAGTGAAAAGCATTAGAACTGTTTACAAAACAGCTCAGAAAGTTTAAAATAATAGGGATATGTGTGTGTGTTTGTGTGAAACGAAATAATGTGTGTGGCAGGAGTAAACAGTGCCCAGCCTCTCTTCTTTGGCTGCCCGTCACCCTCCAGAATTTAGGGCATGAAGTAGAGTGATGGAGTCCTCTCCCCCTGCTCTGCAAGGCTTGCACTTCGTTAGTTATGCCTAGCTATCCGATGCCAGTGCATTGTTGCAGGTCAAAATACAGATCCTCAGGTGTATGGGGACAGAGTGGCTGATGAAGCAGACTGCTTTCTAATTAATTTCAGGGCAGCCCACATTCTCATAAAGTTCCCTCATGACGTTCAAGAGAAAGATTTTTTTTTTTAAATGAACCCTTTGCTATCCTTCAAACATCCAAGAGAAAAGCTTTCAGCAGGTTAGTGTTCCAGAGTGAGAGAGGCATTTTTCCAACCCTTTCAAAAGCCTCCTTCTGTGCAGCTTTGCAAAGGTTTTGCAGCGCGCCCCTCTGGATTGTATTTACTTGTTTTTTCATGGGGAAAGGGAACCGCTAACCTCCAGCCTCGGAGTCGATCCATCCTTTTGCTTTGCAGGTTTAGATCTGCGGCAAAGCAAAACCCCCCGTGCTAGCTGTACAATACCCAGTCTTGCCAACAACAGTAAGTCTGACGGTAGAAAGGGGGCTGGGTCCACTTAGGCACTGGCACAAGCTGAGGACACGGGCTGGACAGAGAGACTAGCCTTGTGTGGAGGAGGTGCCTTTTTTCCCTGGTGATTGATTGGGGACAGTTAGGAGCTTTTCGGAGGCTGGAAAAGGTTGTCCCAGTCACTCACTGGGAAGTCTTTGTCAGCAGAAAGGACTCTCCCGGGTAGTGAGTGACATAGTGCAGACGACACATGACAGTTTTGCATTTCATTCTGCTTGCTAGGTATTCAGTGTCGAGTGCAGGTGAGTCAATGCCCCCCACAACCCACGCCCCTTGTGCCCTCCGCTCCACATATGCAAACACTCGTTCCCAGGGCACTGTGGTTTCACTGGCACGGCGGGCTTCCTTATCGATCACTAGTTCTGTTGGGGATGTGTCAAGTTCTGTTAGAGTGGGAGCAGGAAGGATGCCCTTACCACCCTTTTATGGAGCTGATTATGAAATGACAATATAATCTGAGTCATTTGTTAGCAGTTTTGAATGCTGTTTCCTTCTGTTCCTCCCTTTGGGTGCACAGACGGTAAAGTATATATAAAATATACACACATTATATGCTGTTTCAAGAGACTACGTCAGATCAAAAAATCTGTTTTTAATTCCTTGACTGATATTTCCTTTGTATTTTTTTTTTTTCTGCCCACTCTAGGACCCCATCTGCAGATGTTCTGAATACCTCTGAGTATAGAAATTGATTATTCAACCAGGATACCTAATTCAAGGTATTAGCTCTTGTCAGAAAGCTTTTACGTTTGAACTCTGTGTTGGAAATTATATTTTGGCAACGAATTGAAATAGGAAAAGTTGGAATAAGAATAAAGGACAAAAGTGAATTTGCAAAATAATCAAGTGCTTAAAAAACTACCCAACGCCTGTGAGGGTTTGCCACTTCTGACTCATGTGCAGTTCTCTCTCTGCCAAATTATGTGCCAGTTCTGACTTATCTGTAGCTCTTTCTCTGCAACTGCATTTGAGGTTTGGTTTTCATTTTAGTCTCTCCCTGTCCCTTTTTTTCTCCAACTGCCCAGACCTCCAGAAATCAGAAGCCTGAGACATTTTGTCGGTTTTGCGACATTGGACCAAATACAATGAAGTATTCTTGCTGTGCTCTGGTTTTGGTTGTCCTGGGCACAGAACTGCTGAGGAGCCTATGTTCGACTGTGAGATCCCCGAGGTTCAGAGGACGGTTACAGCAGGAACGAAAGAACATCCGCCCCAACATTATTCTCGTGCTCACCGACGACCAGGATGTGGAGCTGGGTGAGACACTGGATTTCTCATTCTCAGTCTCTTTTGTTCAAATGATCTCCTGCGCCTCAGCCTTCTCGGTAACACAGTGGACGTTGAGGGGTTTTGCCCTTAATCATAATACCTTAACCAAAAACTTAGTTTATACAGGGAAGGCATTTGGTTTGTGCTGTAGCTTGACTTTTCTGGTGTTAAGCTTTTGAAACAGTCTGGGAAGACAGAGGAAGAGGGTAAGCATCAAATACTATAGAAGTCACAAATTTGATCGTGTACCTTGAAAACTCTTGGTCAAGAAATTTTAGGAATATTTGGGTAAATTTGTTTCAAAGAGCTTGAGAGTGTAACTGCAATTCTATGCAATGTATATGAATGTCGGTTAGTACTTAAGGAACTTTCAGAGGTTATTATTATTAGAATGAATTACTTATTCACAGTTTGTTACAGTAATTGGTAAGTAATTGAAAGTTACGGTGTTCTGTATGTCTTTTGGTAGCTAGTTTGCTTACCACCACCTTAGAGATGATGCTTTTGGAATTAGTTCACCTGGGCTAATTGTAGAACACTCAGAAAGCTTACCAAAATCTAGTGGTTCCAATTTACCTTCTGTCATCTGATTGGATTTCTCACCTTCTCTAATGACCCAGGCTAGGGTCTTCTCCTAAGCCTAGGGCCAAATTTTTCTAGTGTACTCTAAGACTGATGAAAAACTTGTCCTTACTGTTGTTGTTGTTGTTGTTTTTAGATTAGAAAATATAGTTTATTTAGAAAGTAAATTGGAGAGGGGGGATTCACCTCCCCAAAGGAGGGGAGAGGGCCAAAGCTTGAGAAAACACGGCCTGGCCATAGCTCAAAGAGCACATGGCCACACCATAAAAGCTTGTTCCTACTGTTGTTTTCTTTCCTGGACCCAGATTTCATACTCATGGGCGTCACTTAGCTGTGCTTACCTGTGACACTCAACTTGACAGTGAGCAGAGTCTTTTAGACTCAGGCTTCTTCACAGAGCTCCTATGGCTCGAGTTCTTGAGGATAAAACCCTCCATGCTGGAACTTGATCTGCATGGAAGGGGGCTTTGATTTCCTGTTTGAAACCAAACTGTGGAATCCCATCAAAGTTAACTCTTTGGGTAAGGCTGGAGGCAAATTACTGTTGACATCAATCCACGGAATCAGCTCACTTAAAAAAAAAAGTATTGATTTGCCGGTGACATGCCAAAGTGAAAGGTCTTGTGTGTATGACTTTAATATGTATGTAGCTGGTAGTTTAGAAGTTTTCATTCATAGGCTGGGTACAGTGGTTCATGCCTGTAACCTTAGCACTTCAGGAGGCCAAGGTGGGAGGATTGCTTGAGGTCAGGAGTTCAAGACCAGCTTGGGCAACATAGCAAGACCTTGCCTCTACCCAAGAAAAAAATCAAAAGATTATCCTGGTGTGGCGGCAAATGTCTGTAGTCCTAGATATTTGGGAGACTGAGGCGGGAAGATCACTTGAGTCCCAGGAGTTTGAGGTTGCAGTGAGCCGTGATTGTGCCACTGCGCTCCAGCCTGGGTGACAGAGTGAGACCGTGACTCCAAAAATAATAATAAATGTTTTCATTCACTTACAGAGCACGTAGAATGAAGTGCATGATCCTGAACTCACCTTCCTTAACGTCTCTCTCATTCATCCTTTTCGCTACAGACGAGACTCTTAGACCCTCTTCATCACTCCCATTTTTTCCCCTAAATAATTGGTTACCTGGCTTGCCTGTCCCCTCCAGTCTTGGCCCATCCTGCTCATTCTTCACTTCATTGCCAAAGTTATCTTTCAAGTATCTCTCTGATCACTGTTCTGCTTATATCCCTTCTGTGGTTTCCCTCTACCAAGAGGATTAAACCCCTCTCCTCTGTAAGTGTGTTCTGAGCCATCAGGACCCTGCCTGTCCCTAAGGCAAATCCCCTTGCCCTGCTGTCACTCTGTGCTTCATAAAAGCAACATCCCCTTCCCCGAAGGTGTCTGGTGGCTTGACCTCTCTCACCTCTGTTCCATGCCTTTGCGCATCTCATCCTTTCTCTGCCTTTCTCCTTTTCTCCACCTGGAGAAACCCTGCCTGTTGTTCATGACCCAGTTTGGGTGCCTTACCCCCGAGATGCTGAAGCATCCTCCCCTCCGGCAGGGTCAATGGAACTCTCCTTTGTGCTCTGTGGCCATGTCCTAGCATGGCCCCTTTCTGCCATGTCCTCCTTCCACACCCATCCCTTCTATTTGACTGAATCAGTTAGAGAACAGGAGTTTGTTTTGTTTATGTTGTCGCCTCCATGCTGGGACTGTGCTTGGAATACAGTGGGCACTAAATAAACTTGAAATGGACCCACAGGGTTCAAAGGAAAACCTAACCAATTCTGAAAAATAAGTACAGCTCTGTCTTTAAAATATATTAAGAAATGGCTCAATACAATTACTTTTAACAGAATTCAAATTTTCAGCTTTGTCCTATAGTTCATTCATTCATTCATTCAGTAAATATTTCCTGAGCGATGACTAAGTATTGGCTTCTGTTGGAGGCAGGTGGATATAATGAGGAAGGGTTATAGACAAGGCTCAATCAAGCCAGGTGTTTCCTACATACTTGCCTTGGTTTTCTAGCCCAATAACATGCTAAGCATTAGCTCACTTAACGGTCACAATAACTCTATGAAGTAGTTACCATTACTCTCTGCGATATATGCACGAGAAAAATGAGGCTTAGAGAAGTCATGTCACTTGTGGTAAGCCAGTAAATTGTAAAACCCAGAACTGAATTAGATTTAGGTTACCACAGCTATACATTTAACCACTTTCCTTCCGTTAATGAGCCAGCTACAAATATTTATTGAACTCTTCCTAAAATCAACCTGTTAAAGTGTAGTCATGCTCTAGGTTTTCAAAGAGAGACAACAGAAGCATAAGACAGGCCTCATTTTCTCACTGGCAAAATAAGATGACTATGAACCACAGTGAACTGTGGGTAAAAAATTCAGAGAAAACCTCTTTTCTCAGCAGTAAAGTCATGCTGTCGGTGGTAGTTACTGCTTGATAGAGACTTTTGCCCATTCTTTGTAATGTACTCTTTTTTTTTTTTTTTTTTTGAGTTGGAGTCTCACTCTGTCGCCCAGACTGGAGTGCAGTGGCCGCTCCCGGCCACCGCAGCCTCGACCTGCTGGGCTCCGGCGATCCTTCCCCTCAGCCTTCCGAGTAGCTGGAACTACAGGCGCGCGCTACGACGCCCGGCTGATTTTTTGATTTATTGTAGAGATGTGGTCTCACCAAGTTGGCCAGGCGGGTCTCGAACCCGCGGGCTCAGGCAATCCACTCACCTCAGCCTCCCAAGGCGCAGGATTACAGGCTGAGCCACCGAGCCCGGCTCTCATTTCTTTTGCTGAAAAAAAAAAGGGAAGAAATCAGAAGGAACTTTGCGGCCAGACAGGGTGGCTCACACTTGTGCGCACTTTGGGAGGCCAAGGTGAGAAGATTGCCTGGGTCCAGGAGTTGGAGACAAGCCTGGGCAACATAATGCGACCTTGTCTCTATAAAAAGTCAAAAAATTAGCTGGGCACAGTGGCGCACATCTGTAGTCCCAGCTACCTGAGAGCCTGAGGTGGAAGGGTTGTCTCAACCTGAAAGGTGGAGGCTGGAGTGAGCCGTGATTGTCCCATTGCACTCCAGCCTGGGCAACAGAGTGAAACCCTGATTCAAAAAAACAAAGTAGCTGGGCACAACGGCTCACGCCTGTAATCCCAGCACTTTGGGAGGCAGAGGCCAGAGGATTGCCTGAGCCCAGGGGTTCGAGACCAGCCTGGGTGACTTGGCGAGATCTTGTCTCTACAATAAGTCAAAAAAATCGGCCACAGGTGAATGCCTGTGGTTCCAGCTACTTGGAAGGCTGAAGCAGAAGGACTGCCTGAACTCAGCAGGTCAAGGCTGCGGTGGCCGTGAGCATGCCCCTGCACTCCAGCCTGGGCAACAGTGAGATTCTGACTCAAAAACAAACAAAAAAAAGGGAGACATCCTTAAGGTTACCCCAGGGACATTACTAGCTCACCCCCAGAGGCACACATGCACCACTGCCCCTGCCATGACCATGAACGGACAACTCCCCATTCATGCACTGAATCTTCTCCCTACTCACAATGTGTCTGTCTGTGTGTTTATGTGTGTATGCGGGCGAGCAAAAGACAAAAGAAATTCCTTAAGGAAGTCTACAAATGGCAAGAAAAACATAAGAAAAAGGCTAGGCACAGTGGTCATGCCTATAATCCCAGCACTCTGGGAGGCAGAGGTGAGAAGATTGCCTGAGCCCACGGGTGCAAGACCAGCCTGGGCAACTTAACGAGACCTCATCTCTACAATAAATCAAAAAATGAGCCAGGCATGGTGGCATGCGCCTGTGGTTCCAGCTACTCAGAAGGCTGAGGCAGAGGGATCACCTGAGCCCAGCAAGATAAGGCTGCGGTGACCTTGAGTGTGCCACTGCACTCTAGCCTGGGCAATGGAGCGAGACTCCGACTCAAAAAAAGAAAAAACAGTAGAAAAATGAGCAGCATTAATAATCAAGGAAACGAGTGTTTCAACAGCAATGCAAAACGTTTTTTCACCCACCAGATAATATGTAGCACTGGTGAGGATGTGGGACAAACTGGCATTGTTTTTACCCCTGCTGCTGGAAGCATGTACACCATGGTAAGCTCTCTGAGGAACAGTCAAGCAACAGCTATCACAACCCCAAACTTACACAAGGTCATGGCTTGGGCAATTACAGTTCTAGACACCGACACATGGATGTTAGGGAACAGCCGCACAGACAAGTATATACAAAGACATTCCTGCAGTGTTGCTTGCAACATTGCAAAGGGGGAAACAGTTTACATGGAGAATCAGTTCTTGAAGTAGTGTTACATTTCTACTCTGAAATACCATGTAGCTGCTTTTTGATTTTGGGGGGGGTTTTTTTGTTTTGTTTTTGAGTCGGAGTCTCTGTCGCATGGCTACTGCAGCCTCAACCTGCTGGGATCAGGTGATCTTTCTGTTTCAGCTTTCCAAGTAGCTGGAACTATGCGCCACCACGCCCAGCTAATTTTTTGATTTATTGTAGAGATGAGGTCTCGCCAAGTTGCCCAGGATGTTCTCAAACCCCTGGGCTCAGGCAATCCTCTGGCCTCCGCCTCCCAAAGTGCTGGGATGACAGGCGTGAGCCACTGTGCCCTGCTATACTATGTAACTGTTTAAAAGAATGAGGTTGGAAAGGGGAATTTGAATAAAAACCCCAGTTGCTCTCAGGGCTGAAGGCACCCACCAGGACACTTCTGTGCCCATCATCTGCCCGGGGTGTGCAGATGGGTTCATTCGAGTCCATCTCCACTTCAGGGTATTTTTCTGGATCGGCTCCAGCCCAGGCCTTCACCCTACTTCCCAGCCCCGCCCATCCCCAGGCCAGCAGTTTGGGCCACCGGCCCCTTGGCCCCTCTCTGCGGAGATCACAGAGCATGGGAGCCTGCCGCCCTAAACGGGCGAGGCTGTTTTTCAAGGCGGAAGAATATGAAAGTTTCAAGATTGGCAACTTTTTCAAGAAGGAGAAAGTCCCTTCTTTGGACTCACTGGGTTTCTTCTCTTCCAGTAAAATTTGTGCTAGGTTAAAAAAAAAAAAAAAAAAGGAATTGAGGTTGTGCAAGTACCTGCATAGAAGGTTACTGATGTCTGCAACTTATTTTGAGATCAAGAAAATGAGACAGGGCAGGGCTTGGTGGTTCACGCCTGACATCCCAGCGCTTTGGGAGGCCAAGGCAGGAGGATCACCTGAGGCCAGGAGTGTGAGACCAGCCAGGGCAACATAGGGAGACCTTGTCTCTACAAAGGAAAAAAAAAATTCAAAAGTTAGGCGGACAGCTCCTTATTACGGTTCTGCCCGCTGCTCCCTTGCAGTGGGCTCGGGAAACCTGTTTCTCTGTGCTAAATCTGATTTGGGTGAATTCCTTCATCACCTGCCATTCATGCTGTCTGGTCGCAACCTGTGGCATCTGGTGGCGACATATGTAGAGTAGTATGACTTTGTGAGTGTGTGTGTGTGTGTGTGTGTGTGCTTTGTTGCTCAGATTGGGGTGCACTGGCACGCTCACGGCCAATGCAGCCTCGACCCGCTGGGGCTCAGGCGAAACTTCCACCTCAGCCTTCCAAGTAGCTGGAACCACAGGTGTACACCACCACACCAGGCTCACTTTTTTTTTTTTATGTCTGGCCTCAAACCCCTGAACTCAGGCAATCCTCTCACCTCTGCCTCCTAAAGTGCTGGGATGACAGGCATGAGCCACCACACCCAGCCTGTCTGGTTTTCTGTAGAGACAAGATCTTGCTATGTGGCCCAGATTGGTCCCAAACTTCTGGCCTCATACGAACCTCCCGCCTTGGCCTCCCAAGGTGCTGCGACTACAGGCTTGAGCCACTGAGCCCGGCCCAAAGTGCTTTTCAGAATTGTCTGGACACTGATGAGCACTCTTTGAGCTGCTTTGAGCACCTCTTGTAATTGCAGAAGTAAAGCGTGACTTGTATTCATCTTACAATTTTAATACGATTTGTTTCCTTTCTTTAAATGTGTATACATTTAGGGGAGGGGGCATCATCTGATCATTTGTATGTAATAAAAAAAGATAGGGCCAAGCACATTGGCTCATGCCTGTCATCCCAGCACTTTGGGAGACCGAGGTGAGAGGATTGCCTGAGCCCACAGGTTCGAGACCAGCCTGGGCAACTTGGCAAGAACTCATCTCTACAATAAATGAATTAGCCCGGCATGGTGGCGCGTGCCTGTAGTCCCAGCTACTCAGGAGGCTGAGGTCGGAGGATCGCCTGAGCCCAGAAGGTTGAGGCTGAGGTGAGCCATGATCGTGCCACTGCACTCCAGTCTGGGTGACAGAGGGAGACCCTGACTCAAAAAAGCAAACAAAAAACATGCTGATATTGACATGCAAATCTAACCTAGAAGTCCAAAAATCTCGATAGGTTTTCTCAGTAATGTTGGTGGCTTCTTGATCAGTGGGCCTGTTTGCAAATGCAGATTCTTGGGCCTGGTTCCAGGCTGCTTAAGCCAGACTCTCAGAGGGTGGTGCCCAGGAACCTGCATTGTGGCCAGATTTCTGATGCTTGTTGACCTTTGAGAACCTAAATCAGGGAGAAGCGGGGTAGGTGGACAACGGGGAGAGACGCTGCAACTTATTTGTATACGTTCTGGATGGTGGCGAGACCACGGGTGACTTGTGTGTGCATGTTTCAGAATTTTCCAAATGAAACGACGAGTCGGGGTCCTGAGATGGGGGCAGTCCTGATTACCGTGGGAGTGTCATGGCTTCGTGGGACTGGCCTCCCTTCCCTGAGAGCCTGCAGAGACACCCGCCCATCCCTCCCACTCACCCAAGGAAACACTTGTGGTTAATGAGTCCCAGAAAAGTGATGTGAAAGTTAGAAGTAAAAGCGACAGGGCTGAATGAAGCCTGGGGGTTGGGAAGGGGTCCCAGCAGAGGAGACCCCCCCCCAGCCCTGCCCACGCCGGGAGTGAGCAGCCCCACGGGGATACGGGGCACTCCTCCCGCCGACTGTGCAAAAGCACCCTGCACAAATCTTCAAAAACGTCCTCGTCCCCCTGCGAGAGACCTTTGTGCCGAGTCGCCCTGAAAACTGGAGGCGGGGCGTGACGGGGTGGAGCTTCAGGGGAAGGAAAAGGAGGCCCCCCGCACACTGGGTCCGCACAGGATCCCCAGCGATGTCTCCACCGCAGCTGCTGCTGTCCCTGCTGTTGCTACTGA
>CAUYQG010229904.1:0-13128 GCA_963574415.1 Tarsius wallacei
AGGCTGGATAAGGTAACTCATACCTGTAATCCCAGCACTTTAAGAGGCCAAGACAGGAGGATTGCTTGAAGCCAGGAATTGGTTCGCTACCAACCTGAGCAACATAGTGAGACCCCATCTTTTTTTTTTTTTTTTTTTTTGAGTTGAAGTCTCACTCTGTCGCCCAGACAGGAGTGCAGTGGCCGCTACCGGCCACCGCAGCCTCGACCTGCTGGGCTCTGGCGATCCTTCCGCCTCAGCCTTCCGAGGAGCTGGAACTACAGGCGCGCGCTACCACGCCCGGCTGATTTTTTGATTTATTGTAGAGATGAGGTCTCGCTTGCCCACACGGGTCTCGAACCCGCGGGCTCAGGCAATCCACTCACCTCAGCCTCCCAAAGGCACGGGATTACAGGCTGAGCCATCAAGCCCGGCTGATATTTTTTCTTATGTTTGAGCATCTGGTTGATCAATTTCTGATTTGAGTGATTAGTCTGACTGTCCTAGTCTCTTCTCTGTGGAGTCATAAATATACACTAATAACTTCAGGTTCCTGGGAATGTGCCAACACCTCTAGCTTGTGAAAGAATCCTGCCAGTATGACAGGTTGTCTCCAGGGAGTCTCATAAGTGGTCCCAAGCAAGCATGCAAGGCCTGTCCTGGGTGCCCTGAGCCACAGCCTTAGGGGCCTCCTCACTTCACCAGGCCCATTTTCTGCTCATCTGCCCGTGGCCCTTTTCTGCACTGGGCTCAAATCACGATAGGAAGGAAGAATGGAGACAAGCTGTCCTTCATTTTCCTCTCCTTCATCCTTCCCCCACGCTATTGCACCCAGCTTCTTCTTCGTGGGGCCCCTTCACAATAGAAGTTGCACAGTCTATACTCAGTGTTTCAACTTTATCTTTCCCATCGGAGCCAAACCCAGTCCCCTTATGAATCTCCTGTCTGGGAAGGTATTCCATAGCTCACGGTCACTCTGGCATGCCAGTTCTCCTTCCCTCCTCTCCTCTCTGTCTTCAGTAACCACCTAGATCTGTTGTCAGCTCTCACTGCCCACTGCTTGGGCACAAGCTAAGCTAGTGGAGGGGCTTGTGTGTCAGAGGCTGCCAGCTCTGAGAAGTGCTCACATGTCTGCTGGCCTGGGCGGTGGGAGGAGGCGGCACAAGGTGTGCTTCAAACACATTTGCTAGGCAGGGCATGGTGGCTCAGCCTGTAATCCTAGCACTTTGGGGGGCCGAAGCAAGAGGATTGCCTGAGCCTAGGGGTTCGAGACCAGCCTGGGCAACTTGGTGAGACCTCGGCTCTACAATAAATCACGAAAACTAGGCAGGCATGGTGCCATGTGTCTAGTTCTGGCTACTTGGAAGGCTGAGGCAAAAGGATCGCCTGAGCCCAGCAGGTCGAGGCTACAGTGGCCACTGCATTCCAGCCTGGGCGACAAGAGTGAGACTCCAACTCAAAAACAAAACCAAAAGCAAAACAAAGAAACCCATGGTTGCTCAGTAGACAGGCCTCTTTGACCACACCCCAGTCCTGCCTCTTTTTGCTCTCGTAAAATTGGTGTGTTCAAACAGGCCATTATTTCTATGACAGACTTTATATTTCAGTATAATATTTTTAACATACTAAGTTTGTCAAATCTTAGTCAACATTTGACCATGTATTCCACAAGCTTACCCATAATGTTTTAAGTGATTTGGGTGTTTTCCAGAATGCATTTTCCTCATCGTAACCAGGACTACAGTTAAGTCTCAATTTTATGGAGGGTTAAGAAAGAGAGACAGACACCTAATGGGGCCTGGATACCTCCCTGGGAAAGCTCTAAAAACAACCAGAGGCTCAGCCCTTACAGCTTTGGTGAGGATGGTCAGGCTGTAGCTGAGAAACAGGAGTAGCAAGGCAACATAGAGGGCCCTTTCCCTTCTGTTGACTTCAATGGTTGACATACCTGTGGACAGTAGAGACTTAGCTGTACAACTGGAGTAGCAACTCATTGCAGGTGCTCAAAGGAGGGCGGTTTCTTCCTTGCTAATGTGCCCTGTGGCGTGCGTTGCCGTGACGATGTTGTCTGCACAAAGATAGTCTCGTAGAGGACAACAATCCCTTCCTGACTCGTGTCCTCCTGAAACCCCATGTAACAACAGCATGGCCTTTGGCCTTTCTCCTCTCTAGATTGGTACTACCACCTCCCCATGAAGAGGTCTGAGAAGACTGTGAATATCCCACCAGCGTCCCAGATCCCAGGGCTCAGCAATTTGGGAGACTCGCACAATGGGAACATGCTTGGAATTCGGAGATATTGGATAAAAGAAACAGACTCAGAATATGTGAAGCTCGCAAAACAAGGCGGCAGGCCCGGTAAGCCCTTTTTGTACTGGGCTTGATGTCCCCTTCAGTGCCCTGGTTTTGAGAGCAGTGAGGGGGCATTTGTTCTTAATTTCTTCCATATAAAAATATCACTATACAATCTGTGAGTTTTGCTTAAGGCATTTGAAAATTTTCAGTTAATTGAGTAGAATTAGGGATGTGTATAATCTTCAGGGATGAGCTAATCTTTATGATGTTAGCTGAATAGGTTGAATTCCCAGAACTGGCTGTGGAGAACATTTCTTCTGAGTGACAGATACCTTTGTGATAATTCACATCCCCCACCCCCCATTTTATTTTCCTTTTCAAAGAGAATCTCAGGAAGTTGCCTGCTTCAACAGAGAATCTGATTTTGTACTCTGACATTCTTGGGAAATGTCTTTTTTTCTTATTTGTTATCATTGCCCCTTGTCCTTTGTATGAAAATGTTTTAAATAAGATGGATAAGTTTTAGTATTGATGTTGATTAGAGTCAAACTTTTCTATATGATTTAATTGAGAAAACACCACTTGACTGTGCTAAAAACTAAGGCAGTATTTAAGTTCAATGTAAATAGCTGATCAGAGGGTTAAGAGACCATATCTAACATGTCTCGGAGACAGCCTTGGGGATCAGTGACTTGGAGAGACACTGGTCTTTTTCCCCTCTGACTGCTATTCCCCGGTGGGGATTGTCATAGGGGAAACAGGAAACAAAATTGCAATCATTTCAATATTAAAAATCCCAGATCAAACAATTTTTAGTGGATATAAAGCACATAGGATCTAGATATTTCTTTTCTTAGATACATGACTCCCTGCCATTGGTTAAGAACATTAATGGGACAACTGGTAAAGTCTGAATAGGGTCTGTAAATAGGGTACATATATTGCATCAATTTCAGTTTCCTGATTTTGATCATCAGGCCATGATTATGTAAGGACTGTTTTTTGGAAACATCCACTGAGATGAGTGAATCCACATGCAGGGACATCATGTCTGCAACACACTGCCCAACGGTTGTGAAAACAGTAATGACAATGATAATAACAATAATGAGACAGAGAGACAGGGATAGAAAGAGAGCGAGAGAAAATAATAAGGCGAGTGTGATGAAATGAGATAACATTTGGGGAGTCTAGGTGAGAGTATGGGGGAACTCATACTGTTCTTGTAACTTTTCAGTAAGTCTGAAATATTTAACAAAGTCAAAAATAACTTCTATACCTAATCCTGAATTTAAAATACCCATCTTTAAAATAAAAAAGTAATAATAATAAATAAAAGTAAAAAATATAGGAAGTTAAACATTTTTTACTGATAATAATAAAGAAGTAAAAGTTGTCTGCTGCTGCCCCAGGCATTGTTATCATCATTTTGCTGTCCTTATTATCAGGAAAACTAACACTGTCCACTCCCCCTGCCTTTTGACACAGGGGGAGGGAAGGGATGGGGACTAGAATGCAATTGGATGAGTCAGGTGCTACTATGGGTCTCTGAGAGGGATCCCATGCCCTGTGCTTCTCAGGGTTGCACCAAGGTGACTGAAAAGTCCCAAGGTGCCTTGTAGGGGCCTGTGACCCACTTCCCACCTGGAAACCTGGAGGGGCAACTTCTGGAATGGCTGGGTAGAGGACCGGGGCAGCCGCACAGTGGCAGAAGAGGACAGTCTCAAGAATGGGGTCAGGGTAGCTGAGGGCCGGGGAGCCAGTAAGCGTAACCCCTGGAGACATGAGGAGTGGGGAGCTGAGCCCCCTCCAGGATCTTCATCCATATCCTAGAAGAGGAAGTGAGGTGGTGGGGGGATGCATGCAGAATGTCCCTGCCTCAGCACCAAGCAGGACCCTCATCCAGCAGTCTGTGTGGTGCAGAGGCAGGTGAGAACCAGGGGTGCTCTGTTACCCCAGAGGCACCCAGGGGGTTGGTTGCACAGCTCTCATTGTCAATCCAGCCTACTGCTAGTAATGCTGGATACCCACGGCAGGCAGCAGGGTCTCTCACAGTGTGTCTTTTTCTCTTTTAGATTTGTTGAAGCACTATGCTCCGGGGACCAGGAAAGGCTCCCCGGTCACCTACTCTCTGCCAGATTGGTATATTCACCACAGCAAGCCACCAATGACCAGCCAGCGAGAGTGAGTATCTTGAATCACCCACATTTTTGTTTGTCATTGTAGGAAAAAACAGCCACCTCCCAAACCTGCATTCCCAGCCTCTGACCACTGCTCCCTGGCCTCTCCACTTGCTATCTCAGAGGCCCTTAACCTGCCTCCCTCTGGTGCTTTCCCACTGTGATGCCCAAGACTCCCTCTTCAGCCCCTGCCCCAGTTGCCTGCTCTGTGCCTGGAGCCCAGTGCCCCATGCTGTTTGCTGAGCAGGGACAGATGAGGAGCAGGATGTGGTGGCATTCCTGCAGCCCCTGACACACTGTATGTAGGGGTGTGTGCTGCCATTTCAAGTTTGATCCAGTGTGCTTCCCCATTCAAATTTTGTTGGTACCTTCAAGAATCTAAAGCTAAATCATTCCGGTGCTTGTGGGTGACCCTTCTGTATGCATTGTTTGTGTGGGAAGACTGGTTGCAAGTTAAAATACCTATATGAAACATGACTATCTAGGCTGGGTGCAGAGGCTCATGCATGTAATCTCAGTACTTTGGGAGGCCAAGGTGAGAGGATTGCTTGAGCCCAGGAGTTTGAGACCAGCCTGGGCAACATAGTGAGATCTTACCTCTCTTTAAAAAATAAAATAAAATAAAAACAGCTGGGGGTAGGAGGTACATGCCTGTATTTGGGAAGCTGAGACAAGAGAAGGATTACTTGAGCCCAGGAGTTCGAAGCTGTGGTGAGCCATAATCCTACCTCCGCACTCCAGCCTGGGTGACAGAGTGAGACCCCAACTCAAAAACAAACAAAATTATCACCCAACAGAAAACAGAGGGTTATTATTATTTTAAATGATCATGTAAAATGGTAAATGCTTAGAGGTGTTTAACTATCTTAAGTGGTCAAGAGTAGTAGATGCTATTGTACAAGAAATAATTATTTTGTAATTTATTTGTTTTATAAGTTCACATTTTAGTATATCTCACTTTACTAACATTGAGACTCTCTCCTGTGAGTTGGCCTTGTGATCCAGGGAGGCAGGCCCTGAGGAGGGTTAGTGTATTTATTTAGCAGGAGCAGAAGGAAGGGGCCACCTATATTTTCAAAGAGAGAGAAAAAGACAAAGAGAGGGAGAGAAAGCACGAGAAAAGAAGAGAGAGAAAGAGAAAGCAAGAAGGAGAGGGAGAGAGGGAAAGAGAGAAAAGGAGCGAGGAAGGGAGGGAGAGAGAGGAAGGGAGAAAAAATGGAGATGGTGAAAGGGAGGGTGGAAAGGAGGGAGGGAGGGAGGGAAGGAGGGAGGGAGAGGGAATGGTGCTAAGCACCAGGCTGTAACCCCGGATCTGTTCCTGCAGAGTGCCAGCCGTCTCCATGCCAGATTACATGGTTTATGAAGAATTTAACCCTGATCAGGCCAACGGTAGCTATGAATCCAGAAGAGGGCCCTTCGACTTTGACATGAAAACAGTTTGGCAGAGAGAGGCCGAGGAACTTGAAGATGAGAAAAAAAAGGTGATGGGAGTCCATAAATAGATGACATCTGCATCTGCTTTGCTTCTGTGGTCTCCGAATAATTAAGTGATGTGATTGATGTTAGCTGCTGGTGGTGTCTTTTGTTGCCGGTAGCATCAGCCACACATTCTGTATTTTAAGTTTGGATCTACTGAAAGGCAAGAAGCAACCATACTAGTGTCCTTTTTTTAACTAGTTAATGCTTATCCAGGTGAAGGTGGGCATAGCACTTCTTCTCTGGCAAACACAGAAAGGAAATTTGTATTTTAAGGAGCACCTAAGAAATTCAGAGGCTGTCTCTGATTGGTGGATACATTGTTGCGATATCTTGATGGGATGACCTTCCTCAAGGGATCAACAGTCAGGCCACCAGCACTGCTGAGGGCGCCTCTTTGCCCAGGGCACTAGTAGCAGGGCTGATATTCGTCTTAGTCTTGGGACATTGGGATTTGTGAGTGAAATGAGGAAAATCATATTAAAACGAACCATCTTTTGATACTGAGAACAAGAGCGAGCACCCCCATCGTTTGACGGACTGGTGAGCGTGAACATTTTGAATAGTGACATGATTGGATGTGTCTTAGCATGGGCAGAAGTTAGTGTCATGAGCTATCCACACCTGCTCCCAGGTCTTGCTTCAGTGTCCTGGTTTGAAGAGAAATTCCTCAGTTTGTTTTGGGGACTTGAGTAGTTGGACATCAGTTGGCTGCAATGGGTCTCCTTTTTTTTCTTCAAGACATCCCTAGTGTCCAGCTGTGATTCTGACTTTGGGTTGTTTGCATGCCCAGTACAAATGCAGTTTTGTTGTGGTGGTGGTAGTGGTAGTGGTGGTGGTTTTTGTTTTGTTTATTTTTGAGTTGGAGTGCAGTAGCGTGATCCAAGCTTGCTGCAGCCTCAACCTCTTGGGCTCAAGTAATCCTCCCACCTCAGCCTCCCAAGTAGCTGAGACTACAGGTGCATACCACCATGCTTGGCTAATTAAAAAAAATTTTTTTTTTGTAGGGATGAAGTCTCACTATATTGCCCAAGCTGGTCTTGAACTCCTAAACTTAAGCAATTCTCCCACCTTAGCCTCTCAAAGTGCTGGGTTTACAGGTGTAAGCCACTGCACCCAGGCTGTTTTTGTCTTGTTTTGTTTTTTTAATTAGAGACAGGTCTTGCTCTGTTGCTCTGGCTGTAGTGCAGTGGTGCGAACATAGCTCACCATAACCTTGAACTCCTCTGATCAAGGGACACTCCTGCCTCAGCCTCCTGAACAACTGGGATTTCAGGTGCCACCACGGCACCCTCCCAAAATGAACTGTTTTAAGGGCAAGGTCTTTTTCTTAGCAATGTGTTAGTGGCCAATTTTACTGAGCTGCAACCTCTAGTGATAAATGGAATCTTTGGATGTTAATCACAGTTATAGAGCATACCTAGAGAAATCATAAAACACTAAGCTAAAAACTGCACCACTCCCAAATCAAATGGGGTTATTTATTTAACGACCATTTACAAAATCCGTGCTGGAGGCGGCATAAAGTTCTTGAAGCCAGTCTGTTTTCTGCCCTCACTGTAAGGAATACAAAGAGTGGTGGTTAAAAACACTGAATATTTAACAGGTGAAAGGACATGATGTTGGGCAGGGCACATGTCAGAATGGGCTCAGGCTCCACTGGTGAGATAATATAATCACCACTCTGGTATGAAGCTCACCTACAAGTGACTATTGCATCTTGGGAATGGACCAGGGGACGTGCCCTGGCCACACACTGAGCATGTGGTAGACACTCAACAATACTCAGAGCAAATGTGTTACCTGTTGGTTACCAGTATTCATGGGGTCTTGCTCACCTACAGGGTGATTGGGGGATCTTGTTTCTTTTTTTCTGACTAGCTGTCTTTTACTTTCTATAGATGCTGATAATTCTTCCTTGGGGTTTGTTTGTTTGCTTTTGTTTTTTCCTGTTTTCCCATAGCATTTATTTCTATTTTTTATAATATATAATTTACATAGAGTAAAGTTCACCTTTTAAAGAGTACCGTTCTGTAAGTTTTGACAAATGTGTACGTTGTGTAAGCACTACAACCATCAAGGACAGAGCAGTTGTGTCACCCCCAAATTCCTATGCCCTTTAGTAGTTGACCCACCCCCTACTCCCCAGTCTTGGCAAGCCCTGATCTGCTTTCAGTCTTTATAGTTCTTCCTTTTTCAGAATGTCAATTTAAGGGAATCACACTGCATGTAGTCCTCACATCTGGCCTCTCCCATGTGGTATAATGCATTTGAGATTTGACCATGCTGTTAAGAGCATCAGCAGTTCATTGTTTTGTACTGCTGAGTAGTGTTTCATTGTGTGATCATGGTGCAGTTTGTTGACCCATTCATCTGTTGATGGACATTTGGGTTGTTTCCAGTTCTTGGTGATTATTACTAAAGCCACTGTCAACACCAAATATACAGGTTTTTCTGTGAACATATGTTTTCATTTCATGAGGGTGTGGGAAGTCCCTTTCATATTTCCCATGGTTAGTTGTTCTTTGTTTTTCCTCCTGAGTAGATGGCTTCATTACCTGAATACAGCAACTGCTTTTGAATTGCTGATTGTCCCCTTTACACAAACGCTTTGTTGAATAGGATTATTGTAGAATTATATTTTTTTGTGATCATTTGCCAGTAAGAGATGACCACACTGATAGTTCAGACCTGCAGGTTTTGTGTCTTTGCTGCTTTTGGTGAGTTTTCTTCTCCTCTAGTGTCTGAGCTGTTGCATGTTTTTCACCAACTCGGAGTTTTGTGTGTTTCCTCGCACAGGTGAGGCTACCAGCCATTAACTCAAAGTATCTGAGCAAAGTGGGGACCCCTCTTGGCCATAAAGACCCTGCAGGAAGTAGACTCTCCTTTCCTCCAATGTAAGTGCTTGACCTACATTAATGCTGGCTAGATTAGGTTTGGGTGTGGTTTTCCATCTTTTATCTGAGTGACAACTGTGAGAATGACAGCATCCACACAACTTCCCACAGCCCTGGCCCAGGTTTGTCTGCTCACTCTCTCGCCTTTTCACTTCATTTTTTTTCCTTCTCAATGTCCTTTTGCCCCCGTTTGAGTGCATCTCCCCTTCCAGGTCGTGTTTGCCATAGGTTTGCAGTGTGGGCTCTCTACTTCTCCATCAGGCCGTGGCCTGCCTGAAACCTACTTCCATAGTGCCACCCCTCACCCCAGCTCGCTAGGGGCTGCTTCTCCTTGCACATACATTTTCTGTGTCTCCAAGGCCTGAACCCAGGCATCCATGCCTTGTCAAAACGCTGGCTCTGCATTGTGCTAGAGTTAATCCTCCAGCTGGAGAGTGAAATCCCTGAGGCCTCAGGTGTCACCTTACTTTCCTAGAATCATAGTTTAGTGCTAAGATGAATGTCACTAATTGCTTCTTGTCCAATGGGGAAAGAACAGTCAAATCAGTTACACTGCATTATGATACATGTCGTGAGACCTCCAAGCTCAGATGGGGAGATGTGGGTGGAATATATGTGTGTGTGTGATATAGATAGATAGATAGATAGATAGGCAGATATACAGACAGATAGAGCACACACGTGCTGCCTTGACAACAAAGTGATTTATACTTAAGAAACTTGAGGCTCAGAGTGAACGGGTAATGGGTTACTACTGCTTGACTTGAAAGCTCATGCCGCCTTCACTGTGGTCCTGTCACTCTTCAGTGTGACTCACAGTAAGATCTGAGGATGCAGCAGCTGTGAAAGGCTGAAAGGCTAAGCTACCAATGATAGATGACAGGAGACAGAGCTGTGTAGAGGCGCAATATAGCAACAGATAATCTGTGATAAGGACAAGAAAGAACCAGTTAAAAAAGTAATAGTAGCTTTTTTTTTTTTTTGAGTTGGAGTCTCACTCTGTCACCCAGATTGGAGTGAAGTGGCCACTCCCAGCCACTGGAGCCTCGACCTACTGGGCTCCAGCAATCCCTCCGCCTCAGCCTTCCAAGTAGCTGGAACTACAGGCGCGTGCTACCATGCCTGGCTAATTTTTGATTTATTGTAGAGATAAGGTTTCACCAAGTTGTACCAGGCGGGTCTCGAACCCGCGGGCTCAGGCAATCCACTCATCTCAGCCTCCCAAAGCGCAGGATTACAGGCTGAGCCACGGAGCCCGGCTAATCGTATCTTTTAAGAAAGGTGGATCTCAGTAATCTATTACTACCAAGGAAGATTGTAGTGTTTTCTGAAGAAGGGTTCCCTGTGAAATACTGGAATTATTACAATTTTTCATTGTCTATCAAGAAGAAAAATGATGGAAGCTGGAATAAACATGCTATCACCCACGTACAAGGAATGCTTTGAAATGCACTTCTTATGCTTAAAAATGGAGACAAAGACAGAGTTAGACAGAGAAGGAGTAGAGAAACAGGGAGATAGAGGAGAAAGAGAAAGAGAGTGGAGGGGTGGGAAGAGACAGAAGGAGGGAGAAAGAGAGAGGAAGGCAGCTCTCTGTTTTGTGTGTATATGTGTATGTGTGTGTGTGTGTGTGTGTGTGTGTGTGTGTGTGTGTGTGTGATTGAGTTGGGGTCTCACTCTGTTGTCCAGGCTGGAGTGCAGTGGTACAATCGCAGCTCACCATAGCCTGAACCTCTTGGGCTGAGGCAACTTTCCACCTCAGTTTCCCAAGCAGTTGGGACAACAGACATGTGCTACATGTCCGGCTAATTTTTTTGTTTTTTTGTAGAGATGAGGTCTCGCTATGTTGCCTAGGCTGGTCTTGAATCCCTGAACTCAAGCAATCCTCACACCTCAGCCTTCCAAAATGCTGGGATTACAGGCATGAGCCACTGTGCCTAACCTGTTATATTTTAATGAACTGTAATACATCTAACTTATCAATATGTTCATAGAATACTACTTCTGGTTTATCATTGACCTTTGTACTTAAGTTCCACTTAACTTTTTCTCTCTTTGAGGCCTGGTCAAAAAAGCAGTTCACCAACAAACTTTTCCAAACTTATTAGCAATGGTTATAAGGATGAGTGGTTACAGCAACAGCGAGCTGATTCAGACAAGAGGACCCCAAAGACATCCAGGGCGTCAGTGTCATCTCAGTCCACACAAGACCTTGAAGGGCCCCAGGATGCAGAGACACTGCAGGACACAGAAGCTCCTGAAGGCTCTGAGGAAGTCCAAGGTGAGGTGCCCAGCAGTGCAGGCTTCCCTGAGGGTCTGGTTAATTGTGATGGCCACATCTGACATTCTTGTCTCATGATGTCTCTCATAGTGGGAAATGAGTCATCTAAAAACCATGTTCAAAAACCCACAGAAGTACTAAGGTTATAGATAATCATGGGGATAGCATGTTTTCCTTTTTCTTCTTTATTCAGATGAATAGCAAACAAACATCATGGCTTGTAGGGTTTTGTAATTCCTTTTATTTGTCAAAAATTTTGATAGTGCATTTGCTATACCAAACAAATAATAGACCAAATAATATCAATTTTATTCTACTGGGTCCAAAAAATTCTGACCTATAGTACTTGGACTACTGCATAAGTAGTTAATCCTCTTTGAGGCCCCTTCATAAAAAGCCCTCCATTCCTTTAAAATATATCAAAATCCAAACTTGAAATTACTCCATTATCAGTATTTCTTAACTTTGAATAATTTAGAACTTTCTCTGTAATTCAAAATAATATATTAGTTTTTATTTTTAATGGTCACAGAAGTAGTCTTGTTTTTTGGACACATTTATCTTAAAGCTACTGAGTGTAATGTTTGGTATACATGGCTTTATTAATTATTGATCATTTGCTGCTATACAACTAATTTTTACTATTGAGCCCTCATTTCTTTGATGAAGAAGAAAGAAGGCATGTTATATCTCCTCTGGTGTTTGAAGCACTTGATGTGATTATCCTGTAGATGAGATCTCTGCTTACCTGTCCACACCAAGTGCCTTGCTGTATTCCTTGAGTGCTGACTCACTCTCTCCTTTATCCTGATGGATGAGATGGTGACAAGTTCACGCCCAATGTTTTTTGTTTTTTTGAGTCGGAGGTCTCACTCTGTCACCCAGGTTGGAGTGCAGTGACACACTCATGGCCACCGTAGCCTCGACCTGCTGGACTCAGGTGATCCTTCCGACTCAGCCTTCCAAATAGCTGGAATTACAGATGTGCACCACCATGCCCAGCTAATTTTTTTGACTTATTGTAGAGACAAGGTCTCACCAAGTTGCCCAGGCTGATCTTGAACCCCTGAACTCAGGCAGTCCTCCCACTTCCACCTCCCAAAGTGCTGGGATTACAGGCATGAGCCACTGCGCCTGGCTGATGCTGTTAAAAAGTGCCCTTGAACTTTGCAATGTCAACAGTGTTTTATGATTTATTGTTAAGTAATGTAGACTTTTTACTAAATCTTTAAATAATTAATTATGACTACTTGTAATATTTGGTCTGTTTAATTAAATTGAACAACTAATGTGTTTGTTCTTTATTACAGGGTCTTCTCCAAGTGAGTATTTATAGAGAAACTGACCTGCATGGAAATACAGAAAGTGTCTTAACAAAAAAATTGTTGGACACAGTCCTGCAATCTGAGACTGTGGCCCCTCAGCAATCTGCAGTGTCCTTCTCCAAACTGCGTGTATTCTGATCACAAAAGTCTGTGCCATCTATGCTTTTTAAAGATATTTTATTTTATTGCATTTTGTTATAGAGATGTGGGGTAAAAGTTAGGATTAGCTACACAAGTAGGCTGCATGCAGGTGAAGTTTGGGCCTCCAAGTGATCCTTACTTCCCTTGGTTTAGGACCAGATACTTTTTGTGTTGTTTTGTCATATCAGTGTCAAGCTACTGCTGATCTCTCCCTCGTGCTGATGTGACTAATGTTCAGGTCCCACTTATGATGAGAGCATGTAGTATTCAATTCTTTGTTTCTGTGATAGATCACTAAGTATGCTGACCTCCAACTCTATCCAATTTGCTGCGAAATTCATGATTTTGTTCTTCTTTGTTCTTAATGGCTGCGTACTACTCCATTGTACATATGTACCATATTTTCTTTATCTAGTCCACTTTCAATGGGCAGTAGGGTTGGTTCCATGTTTTTGCTATTGTGAATAGTGCAGCCATAAACATGCATGTGCAGGTGTGTTTTTGATAGAATAATTTATGTTCCTCTAGATATATTCCCAGGAGAGGGACTACAG